>JAEIGF010000591.1:19897500-19977500 GCA_018903485.1 Drosophila littoralis | reverse complement strand
TGTTGTGGCGAAGATTAAAGGGGCGGGGATTGGGGGGCATTATATTTTGTATGGGTCTCGAGGGAAATGTTGGGGAGGGATGGTGCCACGGGGCCGGGGGGGCCGGGGCCGGGGGGGCAAGTTTAAAGCCAACAATTTAATACTTTTGCGCTGCTCTCAATCGCACCTGCGCTTCGCATAGCGTCTCTAAACTTTTTTAGCTACAACTACGTTAAAAAAAAAAAAAATTTAGAGCTTTATCAACTAGTTATATATGATGTGTATATATATGTATGTTATGTGCTATGTATATATCATAATATATATATATATATGTGTGTCTATATATATATGTATATATATATCTATATATATATGTATATATATATCTATATATATATGCATGTATATATATATATATATATATATATATCGAATTAGCCAGTGGCTAAACATTTTGTGGGGCCGCTGCCAAACTTAATCACAAGTAAACGTCGTCTGCATTGCACTCTCCGGAGCTGCTGGTTCCGCTGCCAATTCACTGGCTTAGTAGTTCCACGCGGCTGTTGCCGGCGCCGCTGCTGCTGCTGCTGCTGTCGCTTGCTGCGCTGCGGCGCAGTGCTCCTCGGCGTCACCATTGCTGCTCAGCCGACGCACGCGCACCAGTCGCAGCTTCTCCTCGTTGATTACCTTCAGCTGCTTTTCCGCATCGCTGGCGAGGCGCAAGGCATCCTCGTCCGGCTGCTGCAGCTGCGCCAGCGACGACTGTTCGTCATCGTCGTTCTCCTCCTGCTTAATGTGAACCTCGGGCTCCATGAAGCGCTGATCAATCTCCAGCTGCGCATGATCTTCGTGCTCCGCATCTGCATTGGAGTCACCGCCCTTGACGCTGCCGCTCTCATCGCGACCGTAGTCAGAGGCCTGCATGACGCAGACGCCGTTGATGATGCGCTCGCTGTTGTTGCTGCTGTCGCCGGCAACGACGCCGCCAACAGCGGCGATAGCTGCGCCAGCTGCTGCGGGCGTGCCAGCGGCCGCCGGATTGACCCACTGTGGTGCTGCCGGCTTGCGACGCGAACTGCGCGCCGCATTGCTCATGTAGGCAGCAGCAGCGGCGGCTGAAGCGAGCGCGGACTTCTGCAGCGCCTTTTCATAGTCAGATATGGGCGTGCTCTCCGGCTCGTGGCTGCCCTCAATGGACTCGTTGTCGCTCATATTGTGAGCGCTGGCATCCAGCTCGAGTTCATCCTGATATTCATCGGTGCGTTCGCGTTTCAGCGTAGGCATCGACAAATCCAGTCCGCTCATCTGCTCCTTGAAGGCCTGATTCAGTGCCTGCAGCTCATCACCGCCGGCGGCGCCGACCGCAGCAGCCGCAGCTGCCGCCGCACCAGCAGCCGCTGCAGCGCCCGGTATGCCAGCCAGGCTGCGTCCAAGCAGCGCGGCGGCGGCAAAGTACGGTGGGTATGGTATGGGCGCACCGCTCAGACCCATGCGCTCCTTGTGTAGCTCGACGAGACGCTGCTGCAGCAATATGCGAAACTGGACGGGATCGAAGGGCGTGGCATTGGTGTTCTCGCGACTGGGTATGGGGTTGTCCTGGCCAGGCTGGCCGTGGGGGACCTGCTGTTTGAGCCGCATGCGATGATTGTGGAACCAGTTGGTGATGGTGCGCGTGGCCAGGCTCAGCTCATTGGCCAGAAACTCGATGGTACCCACATTTGGATACGGATCGAGGGCAAAGGCCAAGCGCAGCGCCTCCTTTTGCTCCTCGGAGAAGAGCACACGCTGCTTCTTGCTGGGCGGTGCACCGCCCACCGATGAACCCACCGAACCCGGACCCGGGCTGCTCGTATAGAAATCATTCGTATCATTGCTCGACGTATCGCTGCTGTTGTCCTGTTGATTGGGCCCGGTGCTGCGTCGGCGCTTGCTCGCCTCCCGTCGCTCGTTCTTCAGCAGCTGCAGGCGCTCCACATTGTTGGCATCGCTCAGCCAAAGTTGCATACGGATGAACGGCTCGCGACCCTTGATGGAGAGCATATGCCAGGGCTTCGGTTTGCTAAGCAGCTCCGAAACGGAGCCCTGCGATAGCCCCAACACCGCCTCGCCAAAGATTTTCTGGCCAATGTTGTTGGCGAGCAGCGCCTCCTTAATTTTGGTGGTTATATCGTGCGTGTCCAGATCCTGCGTCAATGCGGCCATCTCATATACGGTTGGCGACATATGCTGATGTAGACTGCGCATGGCATTCGGCGCATGTGCTCCACCATGCACCGGCATCATCATCGGCTTCTTCTCGCCGCTGACCGGCGTGGAGGCTGCTGACGGATTACCAACGGGCTGGCCACCGGGCGTGTTGGCCGCTGGCAGACTGATTGCATGCTGTGGCGGCAGACCAGGCGATGTCAGCAGCATATTTTGATGATGCAGTAGCTGTGCCTGCTGCTGTGCCTGCTGCTGGGCCTGCTGCTGCTGCTGGCTCTGCTGTGCCTGGGCTTGGGCCTGGGCCTGCTGCACGGCGGCGGCTTGGGCAGCCGCTGCCTGTTGCTGCTGTTGCATGGCCGCTGACATCGCGGCCGCTGCGTGCATCTGCTGCATGATGTGCTGCGCTTGGGCTGGCTCCTGTAGCTTCAGTTCATTCATCATCTTCTGCATGGGCAGAGTGGCCTGCATCTTGTTGGCCAGTCCCTGCGGCATCTGAGGGCTGCCGCTATAGCTGCCCGTGCGCATCAGCTTCTCGGGCGCTATCTTGTACTGACTGGCGACCAGCTTGTGCACCGCATTCTCATCCTCGAGAAACATTTTCATGCGTATGAACGGCTCGCGTCCCTTCTGGGTGAGCATGTGCCAAGGCTTGGGCCTGGCCAGCAGATCGGACACGGAACCCTGCGACAGACCCAACACGGATTCGCCGAATAGCCGCTGCGAGATGCTGTACTGAGACAGCGCCTCCTTGACGCGTCGCACAATGTCCTCCGTGTTCAGATTGTTGAACATATCGAACTGCTGCTGGGTAATGGGTGGCAGCACCGCCTTTGTGGGCCGTTGTGGCTGGGCATGATGCGGCGTAACCGGCGGCTGTGTGATCAGCGAATTGGTTATGGATGCCATCCGTTGCAGGGGACTCGCTGTCGCCGCAAACTCCTCGCCCTGGCTGCTCAGAGCCGGTGGCAGTATCGAGTTGCTCAATGGACTGGGTGCCGCCGAGTTGCTGCCATGGCCGCTGGCAACAGCTGCGGCTGTCGCGGCATTTGGATTGCTGCTGCTGACTGCGGCGGGCGGTGCTGGTGGTGCTGGCGGTGCAGGCGTGTTGCCGCCCTCGGATTTGCGAACATGCGGCAGTGCTGGGAAACTGCGATCAGCATCGTCGCCGCGTTCGCCATCCTTGGAGCTGCTGCTGCCGCTGTGCTGCTCCAGGGACGAGCGCTGTCCGTTCAATTTTATATCCTTGCCGGCCAGCGACAAATCCTGCGCACCGTTCAGCACCTGCTGCTGCAGTGCTATCAAACTGGAAAAGTTGGGAAAACTGGCGGCCTGCGCCTGCTGTTGCTGCTGCTGCTGCTGCTGTTGCAGCTTAACAATCTCACGCTCGAATGCATGACGCATATTCTCATCGGCGGCCATTGCCGCGGGGAATGGATTGCCGGCTGCTCCAGGCATGGCCGCGGCTCCGCCAAAGAACGGCGACAACAAAAAGCTGCAACAAGCAACAAAAAAGATTAATACTCACATCTGTAGACTCGAATTTGTATATAAGACGGATTCTGCACGTTTCCATACAAATCGTTCAATCAAGCTCAAATTGACTTTCGAACCGATTCATTATGACCAACAACCGGTTCAGCTTGCAACTCTAAACGACACTCACCTGGGAAAGGCTGCTTCGCGCGGAGTACGCGCCATTAGCTCCTGATAGAGACGCGCCATTTTGTCCTGTGCCAGATCCTCGTGACGCAAACGCTGCTGCTGCTCACGCTGCGCGGCTTCACGTTGTTCGCGCTGCTCGCGTTGCTGCTGCTGCTGGTGCACGGCAACGGCGGCGGCGGCAGCGGCCGCTTCGCGCTGCTCACGCTGCGCATGCTCGGAGACATGCAGCTGCTGCTGTTGCTGTTGTTTGATCTGATGCTCCACCTTGAAGAAGGGGGAGCTGCAGCTCTGTGGCGGCGATTTGCTGTCCTCATTGCTGTGCGTATCGTCGCCGGCATGGCGACGCTGATGCTCCTGCTGCTGCTGGGCGGCAACCACGTTGCTCTTCATCAGGGACGAGGCCTCGCTGAGTATGTGTGCGAGGCGATCCTCGGACATGGAATCATCGCCGCCAGCGCCGCGACCAGCATACTGTGGCAGTCCGGAATCTGTGCGTAAAAAGAGACAGCAAGGTTAAGTTAGGAAATTGGATTGAGTTAATGTTGTATGTTGTATATTGATCGTAAAGTGGCATCGCCCATTAAACGTTATAAAGTTTATGCGCATTCGGTTTTTGCTCATTTATTGAAGCCCAATTGATAGCAGCTACGAGCCAAACCACACCAAACCGAAGTGGCCTGGCCAACGGGCCAATTAAGCCATAAAGCGTTCAAAAAGCCAGCGCAAATTTGTGGCCATAAAGCGGCGCAGCATTTGAAAAGCCACTCTGCTGCACTTTTGATTTCTGGCCACGCACTGAGCGAAAAACCCTTGACCAAAATATAAATACAAATGATATATTATAAGCCCAAAACTACAGAAGTCTATAGAGAAAATGATTGATTTAACTACAAATTATCAACCCAATTATATGCATATATTGAACTGCACCTCAAACCCGGTCTTAACTAGAATGCATTGTGCCCCAACTTTGTTGTGCAGTGTTCATAAATTCGATAAACATTTTGTGCATTATAAATTCCAAGGCAGCCACAGCAAATCCATGCCACCAAGCCGCCATATGAGCTGCATGCAGCTACTCTCCAGCCACCCGTTGCACCCCAACCCCAAAGAGCTCAATTATAACACCATTTGATTTTCAATCAACAAAACCGCGACCACAGACAAAGCGAACCGTGAACCGGAGCAACAAAAACATCAATGGAACAAAAATATAAAAGCTAGGAAAGAGTTCAGTCAAAAAAAAAAAAGCATAACGAAAAAAAAGAGCTGGATGGACCCTCAAATAGTTCAATGCAAGCGGCGCGCTAATTTGGCACGCGCCATGAAACCAAAAGGTGGCCTGAGAAATAGCTGGGAGTTGGGGCTGGGGAGAACATGGAGCTGGTCAGCCCAAAGGCTCATCGAAGCGAGCGGGCAATGGTGTGTATGGTCCAGGCTGAATAAACGAAACACGAGTCGAAATGAATAAATGAATGTGAATTCAATTGCAATTGAAAGAGTACATGGCGTACAACAACAACAACAACAACAAACACCATAAAAAAAAGAAGAAAATGCTTTGCACAAATTCAATTGAAATGAAGCTTTTTGGTTCCACTCGTTAAATGTCGCTGCAAGAGAACAAACAAAATAAAAATCGAAAAAAAAAATCGAGAAAAATAAAAACATCGACTGCTAAATTGTAAAATAATCGCACAAGTGGTTGAGCTATGTGCCGCGTGCTCTTTGTGTCCTGCGGTATTTTTGTGGCTGCGAGCCAACAAACATCAATCAGCGCAATTGGGCGCTGGGAGTTAGGGGGCGTGGCAGCGCAACGAAATAACTGAAAATCGCTTTACAATTGCCAAAAGCATAATCGATGCCCCAGAGGAGCAAACACTTGTCCAGCGCAGGATAGGAGGGTTGGTGAGGGGAGGGGAGGGAAGGGTAGGGGAAGGAAGGACCAGCACAGGAAACGGAAATCAACACATGAATGACAAATGTTTGGTCGCCCGTTGTCAATTGAAGCGAACAATTTTGGGCGAATTGAAAAGTGTTTGCCATTGAAATACAATAAAGCTAGAAGAGCGACTGCCACGGAGATGGACAAAAGGCGATAAAAGGGCCAACTACAATAGATCGTAACGTTTCGCAGAGTGACGACACATGCCCCACCGCTTGGCGAATGCCACATGCCACATGCCACATGCCACTTGCCGCAGCCACAGCGTTTTGGATTTTACATTTCATCTATTTTTTTTTTGACAATTTTTCTCTCTTAATTTTTTATATTTTTTCATTTTAGTGTCTGTTTTTTTTTTTTACTTTAGCTCTTGGTCGTCGTCATCGTCGTCGCTTCATTTGGGGATTACAAAGTGTTTTTGTGTTATAAAGTCGAAGATGACATTGATGACACCTGGCTGACCCCACGCCAGGACAGACACAGTGGCCACATAGGATATGGGCTACAGACACAGACAGCTTAAGCGCTCTTTAGCCGGAGACGGAGATGGTCTATGGCAACTGGAACTGAAAATGAAACTGAAAAATGGAAATGGATAACGGAAACGGATCTGAGGATGGAGATGGAGATGGAGGCAGGGCAGGGCAATGCACTGTCAACTGTCACACATAACCTCAACAATCAATAAGCGGCTGGCTAGCACTTGGCTTGGGCTTTAAGAAAGGTTTTAAAGGAATATTTGTAAAGCACGAATTGAATTGACATTTTATTGGAATGAAATTTAACAATTAGACGAATTAAAAGTTTGGCAAATTCGGGCAGGGTCTTGGTGTTGGCAAAATTTAAAATGTTTTCTTCTAGCTAAAGCTCTACAACATTTCTTAAAAACTATTTCAAAATTTTGAAAATATTTTTTTATATTATATAAAAGAGTCTTTAATTGTAGCTGAAATTTTAAACTCCATGAGTGTCTATTGAAAGGTGAGTTTTTAAAATCTTTTAAACAACTGACAAAAAAAAACAGCAACTTTTTAAGCAGCTCACCGTGGGGTTAGCTGGATTTGCCGACAGACGCGACTTTTAAATAACGCAATGTCCCAACCTATAGATATATAAATATGTATATTTGAATATTTGTCGTACTTTTTTTTTGTGTTACCGTTGGCCATTTTTTTGTCTGTGCTTTTCATTTGTGTGCTTCCTCTGTTTGTGTGTGTGTGTGTTGTTTGTAATTTATTAGAGAGGAACATGTTGACCAAATTGTCATTCAAAAGGATATGGATTTTACGCGAAAAAATATAGATATGAGCTATCATATTCCATATATATATTTATATATATATGTTGTAGCCCGCACCACCATTAGCCACCACCTGTGCCACAATTTGCTTGATGAATATTTGCCTTTTATAACAAATCAGACGAATATTCTCGCCAGACACGATGAGTGCTCACAGCACTCCCCCCAGCCCAGCCCAGCCCAGCCCAGCCCAGCCCCCCGCAACGAGCCCTATCCCCGACCCTGCTCATTCGACTGTATATTTTGTCTTTTTTTTTTTTTTTAATATTTTTTTTTGTTTTGCTTTTGTTGAGTTTTTCCTGTGGAGTTTTTCCTAATACAATAAATATTTGCCAGCACACAAATATGTAATCATACTTCAGTCGCAAAAAAGGGCTTATAGTTGACTGGTTGGGTGGGGGTTGGGGAATGGGGGCGGGTTTGCTGCCACAATTGAACTGGCGCATAGAAATTGGCACACGCACGCAATTTGCATTAATTGCAAGAAAAATTTTCTAATTAAAATGCCAGTCAGCTGTGTGTGTGTGTTTGTTGTCCTGGCCGGGCATCAGGGGCAGGAGCAAGGCTGGTGTCAGCTCTGGGGGGCGGTATTAGCAGAAGTGTCAATTAAAAACGAAGGCAGTAAGAAGCCCAGACAGTGAGAGACACCTACTTGAGCGTGGATTGAGCTGCTTCAGCGGCTTTCTTCTAACTGAGCTGAGGGCAAACGTAGCATAGCAAATGAAGTGGCAGCTGTGGTAAGGGGCAGCAGCAAAGGGGTTGCCGCGGGGGCCTTTAAGTGGTAAGAGCTGCTTCAACAACAACAACGGCGAGCAACATCAAACGGCAAAGCGCCAATTTCTCAATTCCAATTGCAGGCAAATCAGTCAAGAGGGAGTTGAAATTGGATTTGGGGCGCTTTGGTTGTGCCTCATGAGTATTTTTTTTTTGCAATTAAGCGCAAAAATATGACAAGAAATTTGCCCTGCAACATGCGCTGGCTTAAGGTAATTTGCAAGTTTTATTTTCGTTTTTATTTGCTTTGTTTTCATTTTTTTTTGTTTTTTTCATTGTATTATTGTTGTCAAAGTTCATTACAAAGTAATTAGCCCAAGCAACACACGAAATTATAAATGAAAAACTGGTAAAATGAAAAGGGGAAATAAAAGTTCAGCAAGTGCAACACGAGCGCGCTAGACATGTGCAACATTTTGCGGCATAATGGCAAAATGTCGAAGACAAACTTTTGCCTTGTCTATCTACACGGCGCAAAGGGCGTGGCTTCAACTGGCTGCACATAACGTGTGGAAGCCACATTTGTGCACAAGCCATTTTTTTTTTTGTTACTATACATATTTTATAAATTATTTAAATGTATATTTATCAATTTGTTGACTTGCTGCAGCTTATTCATTTGCCAATTGAATGATTAGTATGGGACGTTTATATTTATTCGTTATGCACTTTTCATTCACTTTATGAATACAACTAAGCACGCAGCCATTCAATGTCATTTTGATTTAATTCAAATGTATCACAAATGATTCATTTGCACTAACTGCTCTGACTCATCGACTAAGCTGACAACGAATTCGTGTACCCTGCTTCTGCACACCTTGGGCGAAATCATTTTTGAATATTCATATACATTTTTGTACACATATTTAATAGCATTTATAAAAATTGTTGAACGAGCTTTATGCTAATTTATGTTTATTAGATTTTCTGCTGCCACCACCCCCAATTCGCCGCCCCACGCATGTGAGCCACGCCCCATTGTTATGCTAAGCACATTCCGCGCAAAGCAGCCGCTCCTGCTGCCCCGCCCCTCCCACCGAACAGTTCGCATAAAGCAATTTTCATAAAATCAAATAAAATAAATTACAATCAAAGCGAAAAATAGAAAATGTATAAAAGAAAAATACTTAAATATGAGGCCAAAAAGCGCAGGAATTGATACGGCCCGTTGGCCACTTAGTCAGGCTGTGCATGTGTGTGTGTGTGCGCGTGTGTGCGCGTGTGTGTGCGAGGCACATATTTCGATTTATGGCTGGTGACAAATAATTTGTGAAACGGCGGCAAATAAAAGTGCCAGGCAGCGTTTCGTCGTCTGTCTGTTTGGCATTTGGAATGCTTTTGTCTTTAGCTCCTCGATCCGTTAGAGGCCCACACCCGGGTCTGTCCCGTCTTTCACCCCACACAACAACTACTTTTAATGCCCCCTTGCCACACTGCGCTTGCCATAATGCCGCTTGCTGTTTTCTTTTGTCTTCTATGCCGCGTGCTTTTCTATTTTGGGCCACGCACTTTTCGCCCGACTTTTCGACTTTTCGGCTGCTGATGGTTGGCTAAAACAAATAGACGACGTCTGCTAAAATTATGTGTTAATATGCTAGTATTATTAGCTGCCATAACGAGTTGCCTCGGCCACATTTGTTGCTGCTGCTGCTGCTGCTGCTGCCGACAAATACAAATATTTGCCATTACGTATACGACTTGTGTGACGGGGCTAAAATGACGTCGGGCTTCTTTTTTTTTTATTATTTCCCTAGCCGCTTTTAAATTTCTGCCATGCTAAATACAGTTTGAATTGAGAACTCAAACGACTGACTCTATTGTAAACCCAACCTTTAGCGCTCTCTACCCTCTTCTCTGCTTGCTACTTGTGTGCATATTTGTTGTGGCAAAGCATTGTCAATTTGCAGGCAACTAGTGCACAGTGCAACGCACTGTGGTGCCGATTGTGACTATCGATAACATGTTGATGAATTTTGTGAATATTAAAAATGGATTTGGTTACAAATCACGTCAAATTTTTATGTTCTTTTAATCATCAATAACGTTTATCGATAGTACAAAAATAAGTCGATAACTTTTATCGATATTATAAACATATCGATAATATTTATCAGTAATACGTTTTTCGCCCAACTAGCGTCAACTTTACTTGATGTTACCTAAAAAATGGCATTCCTAACTTTGTTTTATAACTTTTTCAATAGTTTTTTGCTCTTGAGGTTTTTTGCTAAAATTTTCCACTCGCTTTGCCCGTGCGCCGTTTAATATGCAACAATTGTCGTCAAATGTTTAACAAAAACAAAACCAACAAAAAACAAGCAAAAAACAAGAAAATATTTAACGGCAGACCAAACCAAAAACGCGAAAAGTTTTGCGTCAACCAGGCGAGCGGCGGTACTCCTGCCCTGGAGCTAACCCTACCCCTACCCCTAGACGGGGCAACACTGGTTTACCAATCGTTAGGTAGCCGCCCTTGGCGTTACTCCGCATTGCAACTCGCAACTCGCAACGCCCCCGCTACCCCGTTCCAGCCCCCGGCTGCCACTCAGCTGCTGCCGCACTTTGTCCAGCACAAAGACGACTTCAAACGCGCGGCACGTCAACGTTTTGCATGCCTCGTTGAAGGCAGCCGTTGCATTGCGTTTTTGTTGTTGTTGTTTTTGTTGTTGTTGCTGTTGCTGCTGTTGTTGTTGTCGTTGTTTACATTTAATTCTACTTTTCGTTTGCTGTTGTTGTTGTGTTTTTAATTGTTGTTTTTATTTTTATTTTTATTTTTTTGAAATGTATTTTGTTTCAAGCCTTTCACAGACCAATTGTCACGGCAGTCGTCGCGTCGCCCCATTCCATTTCATTCCATTCCATTCCATTCCCACTCGTTCCACTGCGCTCGCTGGCGCTTTAAACAATTACAATTCAAAAATCATTGACGCGCTGCGCTCGCTCAACTTTTCAGTCCACAAACTGACTTCAAAGTATTGCAGCTTGTTGATTTCAAGCATTATTATTATAATTAAAATAATAATTATTTTTATTTGATATTCTAACGATTAAACTCAAATTGTATGCAATTTGCGCCCTTGTGCTAGGCAACAGTTTCATGCAACTGCAACTGCAACTGCAACTGCTTCAAGCCCCGACAGAGTATTGGCCTGTGGCATGCATCTAAATGTCTATTTGCTTATAATTAACTGACGGCAGCGGGCTAGAGGGGCTGCGTATGGTGGAGGAGGAGGGGGAGGGTTGGGGGGTGCTAGGCGCACGGGGGTTACTAAACACATTCAATAGCTGAAGGAAAAAAAAGAGTATGTAGCACCGGCGTTCTAAGTATATGCATAAATATATAAACAGTTAGTTTAGCTGTCATGAGTAATCGTCATAAATTAATTGTCAACATTTGCATGCACTTAGACACACACACTCACACACGCACACACATGCGCATTGGGCAAACAGAGGGCCACAGGAAAAACTTTGATTAACTTTACCAAGCCGCAAGTCGCTTCGTTTATAGAGGGGCATGTGGCGGGCGGCCGTTTGGGGTAGGTGCGTGTTTGTGCCACACAGTTCGTACTTTAAAAATACTTTTGCATTGACATATTTGTAGCACCGAGACCCACCGCACTTCCCGCACGCGGTTGCACGTCTGGCATAGTTCTGTTGTGCAGGCCCATAAAATTGATGACTAATCAATAAAACTTAACCAAGACAACTACAAACAAACAAATCGAAAGGAGAACGGACCCTAACAGCACACAGCCAGAGAGTTAGATATATGGTTATACCAAAATTTATGGGACGTAATCGTGTTGAGCAAAGATCAGACTTCAAGATTCGATTGCCGGTTGCCCACGTCCGCGGTTCGAGTTGTAAACAAAAAATGTTGCGCCTGATGTGCAAATTTGCCAAAATTTATGGCGACAGGCGAAATGGTTGCATGAAATGCATCCAGTCGTCGCCATCGTTGTTGCCCGTTGGCACGTTGATTATACGCAAAAATCAAAAATAATTAAAATTTCACATTTTAATGTTTTGGCCGCAAGCCAAGAAAATTCAAATGAAAAAAAAAAAAAATAACAAAAACAAGCGCCAAAACGAGCAAAAACGGCAGGAAAGGGGGGAATGAAATGCGCAGTGTTTTAATTCAGCTGCTTGAATTTCAAATTATTTACTCAAACTAATCCAACTAAATGAAAAACATGAGCTTAGGGCAGTTGCTTAATTCGAATAAGGAAGGAACTATATCGAATAAGCAAGAAGAGGTCATTAATGTATATGAAATGGAATGAAGGAATAACGAATTTTGTTTCAATTACATTGTTTCAAACTAATGGAAAAAAACGGAAATGAGTCATGGGCAAAGAATGCCGAACAGCTACTAACTGAATTAATGCAAAATAGTTGAATGGATAGTTGAAGGACAAAACCCCATTTAAAGATTTGGTTTAATCTAATCCAATCATTTATTCGAATTCAATATTTTATGTATATTTAATAAGGGAAGAATGGAGTTGACAATTAGATAATCATATAACTACACCAAGTTCATATCTTTTATTCGGCTGAATCATAAGAAATTCTCAAGTATTTTTTAAATTTTCCCTGTCTCAACATGGAATTAATATCAGATCGCAACAAACGGAGCTCGTAGCAAGCAGCAACTGTCAGCTGTCAAAACTGTTTTGCACAAGTCTGGCCACACAGTGTGCGACAATCTATCAACTTATTTAGTTGTGCTGCGTGTCCGCTGATAACACTGAAAACTAACTAAATCTAGTTGCTGCGACTAATTAGCTAAAGAACACAGAAAAAAAAAAAAACAAAAAACGGTTTGGCACTCACCTTTCTTGGGTATGAGGGATTTGAGTAGCATGACGGCATTATCATCGCAGGCCCAGGCATGCATCTTGCGGTAGCTGTCACGACCCTTCTCGGTCAGCTTATCCCAGGGCTTTGGCTTGCTCAGCAGCTCGGAGACGGTGCCCTGGGACAGGCCCAATATGTATTTGGCAAACAGACGCTGCCCGATGTTGTGCACGGAGAGCAGCTCGCGTACGCGCCGCGAGATGTGTAGCGTATCGAGCGCCTGGTTCGCATATTTGTCCATGTTGTAGCGCAGCATCTCCTGCAGCTTGGCCTCCATGGGATCACCTTTGGGTATCAGCGATTCACCCAGTCGACCGGCCATCGAGACGCCCGGCTGCAGTTGCAGCTCGGCATCCGCAAACCGAAAATGCGCACGTGCATCCTGGCCAGCGGCTGCTGCGGCCGCAAACTGGAATGCCGGCAGGCTGGGCAGATTGGGCAGAAAATTGGGTGCACCCAGTGCGGCGGCATGCTGTGCATGTGCAGCCATCGCCGCGGCGGCAACTGCCGCATTCGCGTTCGGCGTCAGGCTGTTGTTGTTGTCCTCGGCAACGGCAGCGGCGGCCACATTGGCAGCAGCCGCTGCCTGCAACAGCGACTTATTGCCGTTCAGCGTGCTGGCAATGCTGGCTGCCAGTTGGGCGGTGCTATTTGGCGTGCTGTTGGCGCTGGATGAGTTCGAGTCGGCGCCATGATGCAGATGGTGTCCCGCATGCAAAAGCTGTCCATGCGAATGGCCATGGTGGTGGCCATGGTGATGGTGATTCAATGGATCGCTGCCGGCTGCGCTGCTGTTGCTGCTATTGCTGCTGTTGTGGAGATGTTGCTGTGGATGCAGTTGTGGCTGTTGTTGCTGCTGCTGCTGGAGCTGGTGCTGTGATGCGGCATCTAGGCGTGCAGATTTGGAATTGGAACAAGAGGAGTGATTGGCATGTGAGAAAGTTGAGTTAACCAATTGACTGAGCAGCACAGTGGACGAGGGTCCATGTTGTTGCTGTTGATAGTGTTGTTGTTGTTGCTGTTGTTGTTGTTGTTGTTGCTGTTGTTGCTGCTGTGGCGGCGGAGGCGGCGGCGGCGGCGGCGGCAACAGTTGCTGCTGCACCGCATTGGCATTTTGATAAATTGTTGGCGTTTTGCTCCCTGTTGCAGCTGCTGCTGTTGCTGAGCTCGTTTCAAAGCCACGCCTCCAATAGCTATTGACCAGCTGCTCTTCCAGCGTTTGGCCAGCTGCGGTCTCAGTGGCTCCCTCATCTGCGTCTAAGATTTCGATTTTGGGATGCAAATTGGCCTCGGCCAATGTTTCATTTTCAGGCGTTTCCACAATCTTTTTCTTTGTTTCTGGCTTGGCAGTAGCCGTAGCTGCTGCTCCTGTAGCTGCTGCTGCTGCTGTTGCTGCTGCTGCTTCTTCTACTGCCACATGATCAGCTGTTGCTGCGTCTACGGCATGTTGTTGTTGCGGCATTTCTGCGGGAAACAACAAAAAAGTTGTGCCTTTTGTCGTTGCTACTTATTTGCAATGATCTATCATAAAATACTTTTGTTTGTTTTTTTTTGTTTTTGGTTTTTTGGTTTTTTATTTTATTTTGTTTATTTTTTGTTTTTGATATTTAGTATTTGTTTGGTATACTGATTTCAACAACATCCATGGAACAAAACGCCAAAAATTAATCAAAAGTTTTTTTTTTTAGATTTCTTTTCAATTTTTTTTTTGTTTGCCAACAACTTTTCGCTTGCCAATTCGTACAACAAAACAACAAAGAAACTGTATGTGTGTATGTGTAATTAGAGGCTCATAAATATATATAGATATATATGTGTATATGTATGTAGTACAATAGAGAGAGAGAGAGAGAGAGAAAGATATAGCATTGATGCGTGTTGTTGTCGATAAACACATAACAATAATAATAATAATTAAATTAATAATAATAATGACGATGATTGTCAACTGTTGTGTTTGGCTTTCATATAAGTACATATGTCAATATGATCGATAAACATGCAGAGCAACTCAAAGTATATAAAACAACAATACCAACAACAACAACGACAACAACGACAAAAATGACAACATACGCAGACGTTTTGATGCAAATATTGTAAAAATTGTAAAAAAAGAAATACAACAATGAATATAAATAAAGTAAGAGAGAAAGAAAGAGAAGAATGCGTCTGCCTCAACTGATCGTCGCTCAGTTTTGTTCGCTTGTTGACAGCCATAAAAATTGGCGCCGCAGTCTGTTGGCGCCGATAAGAAAGTTACGAACGGTACGATGTCCCGTTAGTTAAATAAGCAAGAGCAATAAAATGGCCCCCGCCTGGGCGCCGTTTGGCGGTAGAAATCAAAGCGAACGCTTGCAACAAGCGACAAAACAGCAGCGCGTATGTGAAACGCATTGAAACGCGAACGAACGGAATGGAACTGTACCGTTTGCTGGTACAGTTATGGCAATTGTTATACTCACCATCGCTGGCTGGCTCGCTGGTGCCATTCTTGAGCGCCTCGGCGGCCAGTGCTTTGGTGCGTTCCAGGAGCAGAGCTTGGAATTTGTTGGGATCGTTGGCGCAGGCAGCGGCTGCTGCGGCTGCCGCGGCTGTGGCAATGGCCGACTGTGGACTGAGTACATTCAGATCCAGTGGACTGCTGCGGAAAAGAAAATGAAATGGAAATGAAACGTTTAATTGTTTGCAAGCAGGGGCAGTTTGGGATTGGTTATGAAACAGAAATGAAACAGTTATGGATTAGTTATGCGTTGAAAATGAAACAACGTATTTTGCTTTTTACGATTGAATACTTGAAATCATTTTAGTTGCATTTATAACTTAGGTTAAGTTGGAGGTTAGGTTTGAGTTGGAAATTAAACAGATTAGTTAGCTGTTGAAGTTTGTTTGTAGCTTAGGCTAAGTTAGAGGTTAGGTATGAGTTGGAAATAAAACAGATACTAGTTGGATTTGTAGCTTGTCTTAGGGTATGCGCGACTTGAGGGTGCGCCTATGCTGTTTACTTACTGCTGCTCTTTTTTGATTTTCAGCTCATTGCTCTCCGCTGTGGCTGTGGCATTGGACATTTCGGCATCCTGCTCCTCGGCATCATCCTTATCGGTTGCATCGTCGAGCCGATTGTTTACCATGGCGGCATGTTGCTGCTCGCTGTTGTCCATATCCTCATCATCGTCGGCATCGCGCAGCTCATTATCATGATCATTGTCATCGTCATCGTCATCATCGTCGTTGTGCTGATGGGTCGATGTTAGTTCTGTATTGAATACGTTGTTATTGTCGCTGCTCTGGCTGCTGTGATTGTTGTTATTGTTGCTGTTATTATTGTTGTTGCTGTTGCTATTGTTGTTATTATTTGTTGCGGCTGCATTAACAGCGGCCGCCAATGCAGTAGCCTCGGCGAGTGCCTCATTTATCTGTTGCTTATCCAAGCGCGCTTCCAAGCGCATAATATGCTGTCGCTTCACCTCCAAATGCTCTTCGAGCCTCTGGATTTGTATCAGGTGAGTTTGTTCCAGAGCGCGCAGGCGTTGCAACTCATCCAAAAGTGCTTTAATCTGCAACAGATGGAAAGAAAATGAAATAAGTCATTAGTCTGTGAACTTAAGGGGAGTGGGCATATCTTAAATTCGTATTTCGTATCAGTGTCTTTTCTTGCTCTACCGATCACTATGCTGCCAGTGCATCGTTTAAGAATATCGCATAAAGCGGAATTGATAAAGACCATAAATGGGGATAAATAATTGAGTAGGACAGTTTTTTTTTGTTACTTGAGAGGGGGAGTGAAACTCGCTTCATGAAGCATTTTCAATCAAATTTGACGAAGGGTTTTCTTTTTGTTATGCTAATTTTCAGAGTTGTTCGTTTGAGTTTATAATCAGTAGTTGATGGACATTTAACTTTGAGGCAAGGGAAATCTGCAAACCTTTGCTTGCATATTTTCCGGCAACTGTGTCATTGTGGTCGCAACGTTCCTTTTGTATTTTTTTAAATTCATTCCTTTTTTTTTTAATTGCACACATCAATATTTAAACAACAATGCGTGCGAGCAGCCAGAGGGCGGGGCGGGTCTGACACAGAGAAAAGTCGCGTCGCTTCGCATCGCATCGCATCGCAACGCAACGCAACGCGTCGTGTATGTGCAAAAGTTCGAGAGTTATAAAATAATTTTTAATAAAATTAACAACGAGTACGTCGTCGGCGACGTCGCTGATTGCCTGTGACTCGAGTGAAGCTGCTGGCAACAGGCCACAGATACAGCCACAGGTGTACAGGTAAAGGGCGGCAGAGCGAGTTAGGGGTAAGAGGGGGTGGTGGTGGCAAAGGTACACAAGTACAATGCAGACTGGGGGCTTGGTACGAGGGGGAATGCGCCTCCAGCGAGCGTTTGAGTTTTTGGAACTTTGTTTGTTTGATGAAAATATGATAATTGGCAAATTTGACAAGGGAATTTTTCTTAAGTGCGTCAACGACAGCAACGTGAGAGACGTGTGCGCGACGTGTGCTGTGCCAGGAGGGGCGTGTGTAACTGCAGGAGGCGTGGCGCCGCAACAAAGTTGACAAGATAAAGTTTTGCGCCGTGCGGTATGCAACAAAATTTTTTAATGACAGCCAGCTGGCTTGTGTGTGTGTGCGTGTGTGTGTACGCGCGTTTGTGTGTATTTCTTATTATGTGATTAAAATTAATTTAATGGCGCGGTTTTTAATTGACGCATATGCCAAAGGCAGCCACAACACACAAGCTTGTACAGCGACTTTTTGCGTTAACTGTACTCCAGGAGTTGCGATACGATAGAAGAAGAAGCAGTGCAAACAGCAGTAGACAAGACTCAAATCAACATAATGCCAATTGGTAATTTGCGTGTCATTGCGTTATTTGTGTGCCACATTAATTTATAGACATATGACAAAAAAGTTGATTGGCAAAACTTTTGCTTCATTTATATATTTTATCAATAAAATAACGCAAATGTGCCAGATTATGATTATTGACGGCAATAGAGGGCGGCCACCGAAACTCATATGCAATAACACATAATTGGCATTAAAAACGCATCAGCATAAATATATATGCATATACATATGCATGTTAATGCGCATCGAAACATGTGTCCTTTAGCTGGTTTTGTAGAACATGTCATGCCTAGAAATGTTAAGCAGCTAATTTCATTATCAATCAAAAGCCAGCTCACATACCCTGCCCGCTATCCAACTAATTGCGGGGTCTGGGGTTGCGTGTTCGATTTTTCATTAGCATACAAGACATGTGAGAGCTGCTAAGGACAACAACCCCACTGTTAAAAGAAGAAGTAGCATATGACACAAGACGACAGCGAGCGATGACGACGATGACAACGACGACAACGACGACGACTCAAATTAATTGCATAAAAATGTTGTAAACCCCATATAGACCTATTCAAAAAATCCCTTCTGGCTGGCATCTAATTGCCAACTCAATTGAGTCGCCCCACCTTAAAAAACTGGGAAATGTAAAAAATTTGTTTTGTTAAATAAACGCAATTAGCATGCGGCGCAAGTGTACGGGTATGCCAAGGGTTGTGCGTGGGTGCGTGTGTGTGAGTGTGTGTGTGTCTCTGTCTTGCTGTGTCTTACACACACACGAGTTCATTAATTATCAACTGATATACACACACACACATACACACAACGAACGCCTTCAAACTACAGTCTAAAAGGTTTTAAAATTGAAATTTGGCAACAGCGCCTGTTGAAATGGGGCAACGCTGCACAGTACTTAGGTAAATATTAATAGATGAGTGCATCTACACATTTTTGTCATTTCGATTTGATTTTGTTTTATATTTTGAAGAGCAGCACGACACGGTGGCCAGCGGCAGGTGGCAGGCGGGCGGAGCCAGAAGCTGGAGTTTTCGGGCACTGTTGAAGAATTATTAAAACGATAAATCAACTTTTTGGGGATTTTCGACACAACTCAAAAATCATTTGCAACCCTTTGCGCCAAAAACTTTTGCCTGTCCAATTCGTTGGCTGTCTGTGGCTTTGGCTCTGCGGCTCACTGGATGCCCATATATACGAATCGAAAGTAGAAGTCGATGGTGGCGAAGCGGTTAGGTGGGAGGGGTTGCAACAACTACGTAGCAATCAAACAAAAACTATGAGATGAATGCTGTGAAGGGACGTAGCGCGGGGGGTTTCTATACACAAAGTATTGACTATAAAATTATGAAAATTTACATTTTTCCAACAATGGGAATAGTTGAATATTTTGGTAAGGGACTTTTGGACATTGACTGACAGTTCAGGCTGCTGCTGCCTGTGTTAGTGTGTGTGTGTGTGTGAGTGTGAGTCTGAGTGTGGCCAACTGTTAATTGGCGTCGGTTTGTTGCTAGCCCCAAGTAGTGCATGTTGTGTGTAAAATAGACAGCGATATTCAGCGGATAGTCTATAACTGTATACATACATATATGCATATATTTGTATATATATAAATATATATATATATATAATAGAACAACAACCCTTGTGTAGTTTTTTTTTTTTGTTGTGCAAAGGGTTGGGGCTTTTGCTGGCGGTGGGGTAGCTGTCAGAATTGTAAAAAGTTGCGTAAGTTATGCAAAAATAGACACAGACACACACACACACACACTATGACAGTCAAGCGGGCGAAGTGGTTGGGGCGCGGGCTTGGGTTTGGGGCTGCGGATGGAGCTGGGGGATTGGTGTCCCAGGCAGAGACATTAGCATAGAGCCAAAAGCAAACGATTTGTAATTAACAAAATTGCCAGGCAGCCAGCGCGACGACAAGCAGGCAGCCAGGCAGGCTGCCAGCAGCCCCAAACAATTGACAAAGCAGTCAATACACATACGCACACACACACACGCACATGCACGCACGCACACACACACGCAAAAGCACAAGACAACAGCAACAACAATAAGAATAACAAACACTCGAAGGCAAAAGACGTTGATGGGCGAACACACACACACACTTGCACACACTCATAGGCACAACAAAATGTGGCAGCAGGTGGGCGAATTGCTTGGGTCGATGCATAAAACGCCAAAAGGAATTAAGATGCTCTCTGTATGTGCTGCGTGTGTGTGTGTGTGTGTGTGTGTGTGTGTGTGTGATTGCCACATTCATTCATATGGACTAGGGTAAAAAAGGGTTTAATCAGCGAACAGCAGCAGCAAAAACATCTCAGAGCTCACATATACAAGCGACCAATATACAAATACAAATTAACAATAAGCAATCAAAGACACAAACACACACATACAGAGAAGAAGCTGCATGTGCGTGTAGAATACATGCATAAAAATTGTTGTAGCAGCCTTTTAGGCACGCCAGCTGCCAATGCCAAAAGCAACCGTCAAAGGAATTAAAACTCATTCGGGCATAAAAATTTAAAAATATATATGCATATATATATATATATATACAATACATATATATATGTATGCAAATAAAGCGAGGCATAGAGACAGCACACAAGACAAAGAGCGCGCGAGAGAGAGAGCGATGCGGAGCGAGTAAAGGAAGCTAGCTTGGGCGCTATAAAAAAGGGGTTACTTTTCAAGCAGTCAGCTAAAGAGGCTTTCGACTGCTGCTGCGACAGACAGTGGGCGGAGGTGTGTGTGTGTGTGTGCGAGTGAGGAGGGGGGGCGGTGTGCTGTTAATTTCCAAAAAGCCAAAAGACAAATGAGTAAAGAGCAGCAGCAGCCGCAGCGTCGTTTTTGCCATCTCAATGTCGTGTTTTTTCAGTGTTTTTTTTTTCTGCTGTTCGTTTGTCATTGATTTTTGATTGTTTCAAGTGTTGCCGGCAAAAGGGGTAGGAAAGAGGGCGGTGTGGGCATGGGAAGGGGGGGGGGGGTGGGGTGGGGTGTGAGCTGCTGCTGCGGCTTTAAGTCTGCCAAGTGCACCCCAGAGCTTTGACGCCAAAAGCTTTTGTCGTATTCTTTATGATTGTTGTTGCTGCTGGCAGCTGGCAATGCCCAAGTTGGCAATTTGCAACAAAAGACAACAATGCAACAAAAAAAAAAAAAAACGCGGAGTAAAAAGAAGAAGAGAGGCAAAGGCAGCTAGCATATGAATGTGTTGGAGTGTGTGTGTGCGAGTGCATTCGTGAGTGATGCAAATGTCATGGCATTTGCATTTGGTTCGATTTGCGTTTGTGGTGTGCTAATAAGACAGCTTGAGATTCATGAGTGCATTCATGAATAAATGCAACGAATTGGTATTATTAGCAGCGCTAACAAATGTATTTATAAGTGCGTTCACAGGTGCATTTATCAGTATTAATTGATGTCATTCACTGGCAGCTTTGTCCGATGTATTTGTGAGTATATTCATGGGAATATGCGTGAGTGTATGCAGAGTTGGCGTTGATCAGCAATGTGAAAAAATGTATTTGTGTGTGCATTTATGAGTGTATTTAACATTTGGGCTTTAACTGCGTTAAAATGTATTACGAATCATTCACAACACTTTTGTTAATATATTTTTTATGTTAACAATAAGCATGTTAAGCGCTCTGGAATGTATTCATGTGAGTATTCATGAATGTATTCATGAGTGTATTCATGAGTGTATTCATGAATGTATTCATGAGTGTTTTTCTTTCAACAATTAGCATGTTTAACTATCAATCTGGATGGCTTCCACTTTATTCAAATATATCGGATATGCGTGCGATTGTTGGTATTCGCACAACTTAAAGCCTCCTAAGTGGCAGGTAATTTTGTATTTTTCATTATTTGTCAATTGCTCGCGGCATAAAGATAGGGAGTCGCAAAACGGGGCGGTGGGAAACGGGTTACATTGCCATAGAAGGGGCGACAGCACCTTGCCAATTTATAACATTTCAAAGGTATAAATCAAACAATTTCGAACTGAACTTGGCACGAAACGACGCCAAAGCGCGTTTCATCAGTCAGTTAGACATTCAGATAGATAGATAGACAGACAGACAGACTGGCAGGCTGGCAGGCTGGCAGCCTTTCAGGCAGACAGTTGTACAGTTTGTCATTCATTCAGTGATTCAGTCAGTCAAATAGTCATTCATTTACGCACACACGCACATAACGGCACGGTTATTGAATTGATTTGGGAGCAAAACGACAAGAACAGTTGAACGATTCAATGGCAGGTGAGTGGTCGTTGCGAGGGGGTTGGCGGTAGTTAAGAAGGCGCCACCCACCCCCAAAAACCCCCGCAGCGCAACGCACAGCGCATTTGTGCGTCTTCAGCTTGTTGTTGTTGTATTTTTTGGATTATAAAGTTTTGTAATTAAAATTTGACAGCTTTACAATTCCCAGGCGCAGGACGCAAACGAATACCTTCTTGCCGCAGAAAGTGCAGAGCGGGCGGCAGACAGTCGGTGTATTTGTGGCAAAACCCCTTTTTGGGGCAACAATTTCTTATACGAATTTTACAATTTTCGATTTATGTGTTTCGATTTTATTGTCAAAAATTTTGTGCGTGCTGCGTGCTGCCAGCGAACGGGCAGCGAGGAGCGGGGTGCGGGCGATTTTAATTGAAGTATGGTTCTGGCCGAGACAGACAGACACACACACACACACACACGCGTACTCACATTTATGTGTGTGTAAGCCCAGCATCAAGTTTTACATTTTAATCAAAGCTCTACCTTTAACCCACTCCCAACTGATCCACTCACTCGACCGTTTTGTTTCTAATTCGTTAAACTTTTGCTTAATAATTGTCTGGCCAAGCCGAACTCAGTTCCTGTGTGCCCCACTTGCCCCAAGCACACGCCCAAGCGCCCAAATACTCGCACCAGCCAAACGCGAGCTTGACTTTTATTCATATTTCTGCCTCAATTTCATAAAAATATATATCACAAAAATAAAAAACAAATATGTGATTTTTTTTTTTTTCAGACTACCCTCGATAAGCACTGAATGACGACTACAAAGTCGACCCAAAATGTAGCCCTTGAGTGGGCGGGTGCCTTATGAAGGGGGGGGGAGATCAGCCAGGCAGCGACTGGTCCAGTCACATGTCTAATCCTTTTGCTTATTGATATGATATCTACACGCAGCAACCAGCAAACAAACCAAACCAACCTAAACAGCGGGAGGGGGGAGGGGGGGTGAGGGTAGAGGGTAGAGGGAGGAGTCCAGCTAAAAAGGTTATGCCAGCGATTTTTATTTTATATATTGCGCTGTACAATAACCTTTTTTTTGTGCGGCCCGTTAGAGACTGGGTCTCTTCTTGTTTTTTGGCTTTCATAATCAAAAAACGTTAAAATCATAGTCTAGACAATAATTTATGAGTACAGCATTGCTCTTCTGCTGCTGCTTGTTGTACTTGTTGTAGTTGTTGTTGTTGTTGTTGTTGTTGCTGTTGTCTTTTTTGTCGGTTTTTGTCTCTTTGCCCGCATCATCAATATGAGAAAAGCAGACAACGGCCAGCAGACCGCACCCGTACACGACCAACCGAACCCCCCCAGTGCCCTGCTCAAACGTAATGCCAATCAACATCTCTAGCAAACATTCGTAAGGCATCATATACTCGTGCTCGTCCTTGTGCTTGTTGTCATTGTTGTTGTGTTGCCATTTTTGTTGTTGTTGTTGTCTTTTTTCGCCAATAGATATAAAAATATGAATATGCCGGCTTGTCGGTTGTGTCAATGGGGAAGGCGGGGGGATAGGAAAAAAAACCCAATGCCACAACACCTTAATATCAAGCTGGCTCACGTTAAGGACTTGCCGGTCGAGCTGTAGCAAGGGCGTGGGCAGGGGCGTGACGCGTGCTGCGGCAGGACGCGAACATTGTGCCACTTGCCTCACATGCTGGCTCGTTGTGGCTTTGTTTGTGCAATAGACGGGCCAGCTCGTTGGCATTTTCTAATGGTTTCAACTTCCTTCCTCTTGCAGTTGTCCTTTTCACATTTTTTTTTACGGCTCAACTGCTAGACCTGGCCCAGCAACAGACTGGCGTGTATGAAATGTTGCATTGGTTTTTTTTTTAATTTCTTTTTTGGGCACTTAAAGTCGTCACACGTGACGTATGCGCATTGATAATGGAGCTTAAGTATTTGCCTTGTCTCTCAGCGTATTGGCATGCACTTCCGGCATTCCCTTTATGCTCCCTCCCCCCGGGCACAGCTGCAGTTCATGGGCACAAACATTCACGAATCTTAAGCAAATAAAATATGCGATTATAAAATATCAGTTTGTCATTTTTTTATTGATTTGTGTCTCTGAAGATTGCCGACAAAGTGAAATGCCGACGAAATGAAACAGTTAAGGACGGATAGAGAGAGAAAGAGAGGGAGAGAGAGAGAGAGAGAGAGAGAGAGTGAGGGAGAGCGACAGCTGAACAGTTGTATTCTAATTTGATTTAAGCGTCAACTTCTAATTGGATTTGCTGCAGGCACTGCGTCTGCGGCTAAGCTCAATCTTCATTTGATGACAATTTCATTTTCTATTAACGAGAAATTGTAATGCCAATTGCTGGCCAAATGGACAGGGATAGCGACTGGCAGCAGGGGGGCATGCATAAAAAACAGTTCTGTCACAAGCGCTGCAAAAAGTGGGGGGCTGGGGGCTATCAACTATACCAAAAAATTATATATACACATATATATATATATGTATATATAAGTATGTACGTATATAGATAGCTAGCTGATTTTAATTGCCCGCCTGCTTGGCTTGCTGATTATGGACAGCCGCACAGTGGGCCGCAAATATAAAAAGTATTGATTTTTAAAGCATAATAAATGGTAAGAAAGTCTGCCTAGTTGGCTTTATGCCTGCCTGCAACGTTTTCTAATAGTTTTAAGTTAAAGCAATTTAAATAAATATTATTTTCTAAACATTTCGTTAAGTGCATCGATAAACCAACTATGCGGTTGTCATAACTAAGTTTCCTAATAAGCATTTCGATAAGTATATCGATAACTGTCACATCGAGCTACTTTTGAACTATTGCCAGACCATCTGGCCCATTGTGCATCTGTGTGTAAGGACTGACCAACTGGCTGGCTGGCTGCATGGCTGCCTGGCTGCCTGGCTGGCTGGCCTAGGTTGATGGGGCTGACTGGTCGCATTTGAGCGACCCACGGCAATTATTTTGACGACGCGTAATTTGCGTTGACGATGCGGATGATGAAGAAGATGACGATGTGGACGAAGACGTCGTGGTTTTTTCTGCGTCAAAATTGAAGCGACAGCGTAGCAAACTAATTAAAGCCAGCCAACCCAGCCCCCTCCTTTTTACACACACACACACACACACACACCACAAAATCGCAGACGCCCCAATTGCAGCTTGCGAGCCGAAAATGAACGATTTTAACGCTTAGCCTTTTTTAATTGTCCAAACGTTGGATTGAAAGACGCAGCCAGTGGGTTGGGGATGTGGCTGGGTGTAGCCTGATCTTGATGGGTACAGCCGCAACTTAAATGCATGGCGTCAATAATTATATCCATTTCCATTTACTTTTTATTGGGCTTTTGTTTCTCAAAGCATTTCATCAAATTGCCCAGCAGTGGGATGGGGGTTGGCTTTTAATTAGAAATCAATTGTGTATGTAATTGCGTGAGGTTTTTTGTTCAAATTTGATTATTCTTTAATGTGTGCCATATTCTTAGCTTCTGCTTTTCCCCATTTCCCTGTTAGTTAACACACAAAGTTTGTGCATCACGTGATCACGATTATGTTGATAAAAACATAACGATAATCAGTCGGCTTAAGCTTATCATGAGCTTGCATCGTTTTAAACGTGTCGCATGTAGAAGGTCGCCAAAGAGAGAAAAACGCAAATCAGACAAATGTGCAACTGCAACAACCAACTTGTTGATTGCTGATTGCTGTTGCCAAGCTGGACCGCAGCAATAAATAAAAATGCATGTTTAATTAATTGTTTATGCATTTTCTTCAAGTTGTTAATGTTGATGATTTGCCACATTCTGTGGGAGCCGCGCTTGCAGCATGCCGTTGCATGTGGCAACCACTGTGGCTGCCTTCAGGCCTTTTCTCAATTTAAAGCTAAATTAATTAATGCAATTTGGTTTATTGACAGGCAAAAGTTGTCTTCGTTTTCTCAAATTAAAATCCTAAATTTCCGCTCAAGCTTGTAATTGACTTGAGTAGAAAAATGCAAAAATCAAGCCGCAAGTTGGCAGCGCTCGAAAACACCCTGTAAAATGTTAAACAACTACTAAACTATGGAAATTAGTAAAGTTAATTGCGCAAAAGTTATGCGAAATAATTGTCACAGAAATTCGCAAATTAATTTTTAATTACATGGTACATAATACAGTTGCAAAAATGTTTGTAAATTTATGCTAATAAACTAGCCAGGTTGAATTTTTGTTTATTTCGAAAACTAAACCAACAAATTTTTTATTAGCTGTGACTAAAACTTGTTTGCTTAGAATTACACAGTTAATTAATATGTGTGCTTTTCCACTATGTAAATTGAGAACTCCCAACGAATCTCAGTGACAGACAATTTTCTTGTGCAGGGTGCAAAAATCGAAATTGACAATTTCATATGTCTAATGACATCGCCTCATGTGTGTGTGTGTGTCTGATTGGTTGTGCGTATGTGTGTGTGCTAACTTGGCCAGCTGACAAGGCGTCCAAAATTGATGGTCACATGTTTTGGGACAGTGTTGTGTAATTATTCATATTCACCCACAACCCAGACAGGCGGAAAAAAGGGGCAAGCCGAAAAAAATGAGACAGAAAAATTGGTTGACAAGTTGGCTGCAAAGTTGCCAACTTATTTGTTAGCCATAAATCAGGCGTTGCCGTTCCGATGGCAAAATCTTTGCCGATTTGCAGTTGGGGGTTGCCACAAATTTAATGGCCTCCAATTAGACAAACGCAATTGCAGCCTACGGCAATTTATGAAGTGCCAAATGGATATTTAAGCAGCCAAATGAGATGCCGCGCTGCCAACTTGTGGCCAGTCATGGCAGCAAAAAAAAAAAAGAGTGTAGGGGCTATAAATAATGAAGGTTACTTACGCTAGTCAGCAAAGGATATGGATTGCTTACCTGCAAGTTAGACAGAGAATAGCAGAGAGTTAAAAGCTGTAAGGCAGCATTTGATGATTACATTTAATATTGTTAAATACCTATGTATTCTAGTTAATTCAAAGTGAAAGTCAATTGCAATTGCAGAAATCAACGAGCCGTAAACATGAGACCCATTATATATACATATGTTTATATATATACGGTTTTTGTTTTGCAGTTCGCAATGAGATCAGAGAATTGTATTAGCAAAGACAACAACCAATTGCTGATGACACAAATCAGCACACAAATTGCATGTAAATCACATGGTAAACAATCAAAACAAAAGCAAACCGAAACGAAACGAAACGAAACGAAGCAAACTAGCGCACGCCACAACAACAACTACAATAAGAACGACAGCAACTGCAACAACAGCAGCAGCAGCAGCAGCGGCAGCAGCAGCAGCAATTGGTACACGAAAATAAGGAAATAATCAATTTAAAAAAATCAAAATCGCCATTTACCATACAAGCGAGCAGCAGCTACTAAGCTATAGCTATATGCCGACTATATGCGCTGACAAATACTTAAAAAAAAAGAACAGTACAAAAAAAAAAATACTGTAAGCAATCAACAATCAGTCAATGTGTCCAGCGACAGCGCAGACAATAGACAAGAACGTGCGCAAGTGGGATGGCTAGCAGTGTGTGCGAGCGGGAGAGCCTGCGCCCACTATTGCCAGCCCGCTTGCGCTTGGCGTTGCTGTGCCTGGGCAGCGGGGTGTGCGGGGAGTGCTGCTGATCAAAATCCATATGCGATAAATAAATTGAATTTATCCGCAATTGGTCGAACAGCGAAGCGGCGACAACAGCAACAACTCAATGGACAGCACATGTGCGTGCGTGTGTGTGTGTCTGTGAGTTTGTGATTTTGTGTGTGTGTGTACTTGAGCATGATAATGACTGTTTTTTATTTTTACTTTAATCAGCAGCAAAACCAAAAGCAACAACAGCAGCAGCAGCTACGATAACGACTGCAAACAGCAGCAACTTAAATCATTGCAGGCAGTTTTGACTAAGCTCCATGTGTGTGTGCGAGTGTGTGGGTGTTTGTGTGTGTGTGTGTGTGTGTGTGTGTGTGTGGGTGGGTGTGCGATTTGTTGCTGATTGATTTGAATTGAATAATTGCAATTGTGTGTGCTGCTGTCGCGATAGCGTATGCTACAACAACAACAGCAGCGTTAACAAAAAAAACGTAAATTTTGTGTTGAATTGAAATTCATAATAAATAAAGGTTGCCTGTTGCTTTGCTTTGACGTGCAGCAGCAAGAGCTGGCTGCAGTGGCAGCAACAAACAAGCGAGTGAGGGCAAAGGAAGGTAGTGCATACAGCAGGTGAAGCTTTAAGTTTCATGTGTGATTAAGGCAAGCTTTAAGTAACTTTTAGCAAGCTGTAATGTTGGCAAACAGTGTTGCAAAACAAACACAAGAGACAAAAGAGAAGAGTTTAATGCAAACTAGCGGTAGGTCGAGCTTAAAGTGCGCTTAACTGCATTGAAACAAGCTTTAAGAAGCTTTCTGCCTGAAATGCGCCTATAGTGTTGTAAAGCAGTGTTAAAAGCTGAAACTAGTTAAGCTAAAAGACTTAAAAAGTACACCAAAGAGCTTTCTTTGGTTGTGTCCATTGAAAAGGATATAGAAAATAGACGCTTACCCGCGCTAACTGATACATTACTATACTATATATGTATATATATATATAATTGTATATTGTTATTTAACACGCAAATTAATTGCTTGAAATTGTCGAACTTTAGCTTAAATTGGAAAAAATCATACTAAATTATAATAATCGCCAATAATTTGAAAGAGCCCAAACACAAAAATTTGAAATCATTTAAAAGCTGGGGCAATCATTTCAAATTGTTTAGTACATAATTTGCTGTGCATGTGTGTGTGCGTGTGGTGATTATGAATTATGAATTATGATGAATATTAATACAAATCAAATAGAAGAATATAACAACAATAAACAATTCGAATTGAGCTGCCTTGACACTGCCTAATCAAATTTATTTCGGCTGTCTTCTCCGTTGCTGCCACTTGTACTTATTATTAATATTGATGATTGCCACGCCTATGCACGTGTATTAGTGCGTATCTGTGAGTGTGTGTGTGTGTGTGCGTGTGTGCGTCTGTACGTGTGAGTGTGTGTGGTGTGTGACCGAGTGCTGTATCTGGGCACAGATCAGTGACGTTAGGGCCCCGACTTTGGCTTTGCTAGATTAGCGCCCAATTCCAACAAGTTTATTGATCAGTTGTTTGCACAGTTGCTGTCGATTTGGGGCTAATTTGGTTTAATTTTAGCCAACTGCCGTTGGCCTCGCTATGGGTTTTCCGCATGATCTTAAATTTGAATTTTTTAAAAATAAACTCAATTGTCTCACAGCACACAGACAAGCACACACTCATACACACGCGCACGCGCACACACACAAAACGCGTGCACAAATATTTGCACTTAAAATAAGCTCTTATAGTGAATAGTCCAACCAACCGTTAATATCATATAATAGATGATAACAATTACGTTGGGTATTTCAAATTCGGCCCAAGTGCGTCAGAATTATTAAAAAAAAAAAAAAAAATATAAGTGAAAAATGCAAACTCTACAAAAAAAAAAAAAAAATGTATCTGCGGGTCGCACAAGCGACATACATAGATATTCATATGCATACACATACGCCTCTGTGTGCTTAATTTCTAATTAGTTGAAAACCCATCCGTCAACTAGAGCAATATAATTTTGATAGCTCATCATTGAGCTCACCCCCAACAATCGCTGTTCGTTTCACAGTTCCTCAGTTCCTCAGTTCCCCAGTTCATCCGTTTCCAGAAGCTGTGCGGCACAACACAGTCACGCGATGATAAGCACAAATCGAATTTGTGCATGAAAATTATTATAACGATTATCTATATACAATATATTCAGTACGCATTATGCTGGTCAGCTGGCGGTGGTGGGGGCAGGAGGAGGGGTTTGGTAGGGGTTTCGGTTAGTTCAAGTCCATGTCCGTGTCCGTGCCCAAGTCCGAGTCACAGTCACAGTCAGAGTCGGAGTCGGAGTCGGAGTCAGTGGGCAGGCCAAATGCGGGAAGATTCGTTTGATTGATAGTGCAACGAACTTGAAATATTTGTATTATATACAAATATCTTATTGAGCATAATGCATTAATTTTTAGAATATGCCACACTCTTAGATAAAGCTGAACTCTCACCTTACTAGAGCAGTGTCTATTATTTGGGAAACACCAAACTCAAGGCTCGATTCCGGTTCGAACCAAATCGAACAAAAAATTGCCGTCGTAAAACTATTTTTCCACATTCTTGAACACAGATTTGTGGTTAAACCCGATTTACTCAACACACACACTTACAAAATATCATTGCTATCATCCAAGTATGTTTGGGTATCTTCAATGCTTGGGGACAAAGTAAAATGTTTCTAATTTGAACCAAGCCAATAAATTGGTTTAAACCAGGCCTTATTATATATATGGTTCGGTTAGCGGTAAATATAACAACAGATAAAACAGAACCCTTCCCAGGCTGTGGTCTATACGCATTCCACGCCATTTCCGATTTATTCACATGCATTTTCTCAGCTGATAGTCGAACACTGACGATATATACATACATATGTATATTTATATATATTTTTATGAATTTGTCTGTTGTTGTTTTGGTTTTGGTATTTTTAATATGCTTGTGCACGACAAGTGTTCGGATAAATATTAACAGCAATAACAACTGACCGACTAACCGCAGTAATAAAAAAATTGATTTCGGTTTGTCGGCGACATAAAAAATACAACATTCGTTGTTGTTACATTTTGTTTGTTTGCTCGATAAACATTTTTTTCTTGTGTTTTTATTTTTTACAATTTATCTATATATAAATAAATAAATATATATATATATATATATATATATTTTTTTTTTGACCACCAGCGATAAAAAACGCGCGTTGCTGCGGAACAAACCACATATACATACATATGTATAATGTGGCTCGTTATATTTTTTGTGCTTTTTTTGTTAGTTTCTGGGCCCTTGAAGTGGGTATTATAATATGTCATAAACTGTGCAGTAGAATCCAAAAGACATGTTGGCTTAAAAAGCACAACAAAAAACTATTTCTTAAAAGATTTGCAACTAAATGATAAATGATTAAATAAATATATATTGAAATATAAAATATATTAAAGTATTTAATGCAGTGCATTTAAAACTTCCGCGTGGCAAAAAAGACAGAAAAGAAGAGAAATATTTTTTGTGGGCAACACTCGCTATGTTCTATATATGTTATTATTATTATAGTTTTTGTTGTTGTTTGGCTAAGCTATTTGTTTTTGTTTGTTGCGTGATAAAAAAAAAAAAAACGAACGTGTCGTTTCTTTTTCCATTTCATTTTTATACATACGGCATATATAGATATAATATTAACTAAATCAAAACGGAAGTGTTTTAGATTTTATTATTTGTGGTTTTTGCATATTTGTTTTTGTGGAGCTGCTAATTTGCTAGCAACTTTTATCGCATTAACATATATATCGTTTTATTTTCTTCTTTTTTATAACATATTATTGTTGTTGTTTGTGGCATGTTTAACCCATGGTTGGCCCGCTGCTATTTTTACACGCTCTTCGTGCACTTTGTCTATAAAAATGCACTTCTGCGAAAAAATAAACACGCGCTTCGCCAAGACAAACAAATGCGCCAAAGAAGAGCGAAGCCAAGTGCCTGGGTGGATGAAGTGTGAGGGGGCAGTGGGCAGGGGGGCGGGGGAGTTGGAGGATGGTTCTATTAGAAGTCCAGAGACCATAGACCAGATCAGAGCCAACAAGACACTCTCTAACAACAAACAACTGTTGCAATTCCATTTAACATAATTTTTGCACAACTGTCGATCACACTTGCTGGCTCTCTATACGCTATACGGAGGGTATTTTCACTTTGTTATGCAACTTGCAGATGTAAAAGGACATGTCTTCGATATGATATATATACCATATATGTATATACACAAATATGCTGTGGATTCGGATATTAAGCTGGCAGCACGATCTATATAAATATATGTATATAGTTATTGGCATATCGAATCACATTATCAAACAGCTTGAAAATTTAGTTGCAATAAACTTATGTTCGACCAATATCAGTAAGGGTATTCCATCTTCGACATGCCTAAAATAACTATTCTTGCTGTTTTTTTTGCCTTTTTGCAAAGTTTTTTTTGGGGCCTGTTGCGCGACGGCGTCTAAAAAATATTGTCGCATATTTATGAACATGTGTAACAGATAAATCTGAATCTTTGGGCGCACACGTAAGTGATTTAGTTGTCAGGCGAGTGCATTTATTACAGCTGTGCATGGGCTGTCTCTCTGGAGCTGTTCAGCATATGGCCGGTCCTCCATGAGTGTTAAGTGTGTGTGCGCCCCGCCAGGGGGCGCTAGTAATCAAACAAATGAGCTAAACAAAACTCCGGCGTAGAGAAGTTGCGGGAAATCGTTTTTAGAGCCGCGTAGCATTTGGCGAAAATAGCATTTAATGGATTTCAAATAAAAAGAAAAACGAAATGAAATGAAAAGAAAAGAAAAGCAAATGTAAGCAAAAGCCTAGCTATAAGTGGCAGGTAAGCAAGCGAGAAACCAAGAGATTCGGAGAGGGAAAAGGGCGTGGGCTAAGAGATTGTCTCTGCTGTGTGCCAAGTGAAGTGATAACACATAAAAGCAATGCAACTAGGAGTGCGGTGCGGTGCGGTGCGGCGCTGTTCGCTTCAATTCTCTTTTTAATATTTGTAATATTTGTGCTGCAGCGACACCTAGGGGTTGCTAATGGCAGTTAGAAGCTGCGAAAGATGTCCCGAATGCCTGGCAAGATGCGGCGCTGCACTTAATGGCAAATGATAATGATTGATGCTTAAATGCAACCAGCCCTAACCAGCCAACCCGCTCCCAGTCAACGCATTCGCACGCAAAACTTGCAGCAGGTTTTTTTCTTGGGTTCCAGATTGGGGCTGCGGTTTTCGGGGATTGGGGGAATTGACGCTGGCAATAAGCAATCATTCAATGTGGGCACAATGGAAACGCGGTTAACGTGCAGCGCTGCTTGCATTAAAGAAATTGGAAAAAACGCAACGAAGGGGCAGAGGAGATGCATCGAGCGAAATGATGTGGAAGTGATGGAGAGTTTGAGGCAACGAGAAATACAGAGATATTTGGCAACAGAGAGAGAGAGAGAGGGGCGGAATGAGGGAGAGAGAGAGAGAGAGAGAGAAAGAAAAATAGAGAGATAGAGATAGAAAGTGCGAGAGATAGAGAGTTTCTCTTTGCATTGTATCCTTAAACGTTTGAGCAGCAGCTCATGTTGTGTGAATGGCATTTAAAGTTGGCGTGGACAAACAACAAAACGAGCAAATAGAAAAATTACAAATATGATGGCAGCCACTTGAATAGCTAACAAATGCTGAAGCTTGTGTTTTAGGAAGGGTCCTTTCCATGGCAAGGCCGGCCTTTAAGGACAGCCAAAGACAAACGCAGATGATAGCAAATGTAAACAAAGGCAGACAACAAATTGTAGGCGTTAAAATTGTCATGTCAATATTTTAATGATATCACTTTACACCAAACCAATTGCCCGCCCGCCCGCTGCCCGCTGCCCGCTGCCCGCTACCCCGCCTTAGCCAGTTAGTCTATAGTCTGCAGTTGAACTCCACCCAATCAAAGTGTCTTGCGCAAAGTTTCATTTTAACTTTTTCTACACAAAAAAAAAACCTTTTTTTTCCGAGCTCTTTTTATTTTGGGAACTTTCCTCGTGGCTTTCGAGTCAAATCCCCTGAATATTTTTTTATCATATTTTTTTTGTAGCTGCTGCGTTGCCCTTTCTTGTAACGTCCTGTAAAGAAGAAGTCAAAAGTCCTTTTATTTTTTTCTGCCTTTTTTTGTTGTTGTTTTGCCGGGACGCTCATTTGTTTGCCTTGTATTTCCTTCTGTTTTTTTTCTCTGCTATTTTTTTTTGCACTTGTGTTTGGCTAGAAAATTACAAGAAAAGTGCGCTAAACTGGCTGCGAGGCTGGCCGGCTAGGCGGCTGGGGGCGTGGCGTTGTGGGTGTTTTGTTTACTTATGCAAGTGTTTTCTCAATTGTGCGTGCGGACAGTTAGGACATGCGCAAGGGGCGTGTGGGGGGCTGGTCAGTCGTGCGTCGACGTCGTCGCCATCGTCTGCGGTTGAAATTTTTTCCCTTTTTTGGAGGGGTTCAGGGTTGCAACTTAACTCCTTTACTTTATGCTTTGGGGTGGCAAAATTTGTCTAATCTTAACGGTTTTACATTTCATTGCGCTGGGTAATTGTCTGGGGTCTGAGGGGCGGTACGTGGTGTGGTTGTCATAGACAGTTTATTAAATTAAGTGGAGGAATTTCTAAAAATCAACAAACAAAACTCTAAGGTAGAGAATTCAAAAACTTACCTCTTTGTCTTTGGCAGCTAATAGAACAGCGGGCTGATTGTTGTTGTTGTTATTATTGTTGTTGCTGGTGTTGCGCTTTTTGCGCTTTTCATTGTTGTTGTTGTTGTTTGTGTTAGTATTGTTATTGGTGCAATCGTCGTCCTCGGCGCTATGTGCCACATGTTGCTCATTTACATTATTATCACGCAGTGCAACATGTTGCGTTTCACTGTTGTTATTGTTGTTCTTGTTCCTTCGACTACAGCTATTGTTGCTATCAGTATTGTTGTTGTTGTTGTTATTTTTGCTAACATTTAAACTAGCTTCGACCTCATCCTCGTGCTCATCGGCAGCAACATCGGCAACATCCTCATCATCACCATCAGGATGATGCAGATGCGTTGCATTCGCATCGCCAATATTATCAGTTCTTGCTAATGGCGCAGCGGCAGCAACAGTGCCCGTATCAGCCACATGGTCAGGCTCCAGCTCCATATCATCATCATCTAGATCACCATCGGCATGCGCCACATTCGATTGCATGGATGCATCCTCCTCGTCGTCGTCCTCGTCATCGTCGATACAGTTGCTGCTGGCTGTTGCCTCGGCAACATCTCTTGCTGGTTGCTGTTGTGTTGCTGCGACTGCTGCTGCTGCTGCAGCGGCTGTTGTTGTGGTTGTTGCAGTTGCTGCAATTGTGTTGTTGGCTATAGCAACGGGCGAGTGCATGGGCGATTGTTGCTGCTGTTGCTGTTGGGCTGCCGCTGCCGCCGCTGCAGCAGCTGCTGCCGCTTCCATCATCATTTGCTTTGCGTGATTGAAGAAGAGCTTGGGATTTAAACAGGCGCCGCCGACGCCGTTCTGCAGGCTGCTCTGCAACTGTTGCTGCTGCTCAGCGCTCAGCAACGGCGGCGATGGCGACGGTGTATTTGTGTTGGCCAGCAGATTGCCGCCGTTCTGTTGCAGCGTTATGGCCGCTGCAACAATCGAGCTATTCAGCAGCTTGTCGCTGTCGCTTTCGCTGTTGCCAGTGGCTTCCTCCTCGCCGCTGGCCAATGATGATGCTACTGCTGCTGCTGCCGCTGCTGCTGCTACTGCTGCTGATTCTGCTGTGTTGTTGTTGTCGCTGTTGCTGTCGCTGTTGCTGCCGGGCGTGCCAGTCGAAAGTTGCTCCTTGAGGGTGTTCACTTCCTTCTCGGCTAGTGTAGCGCGCTGCAGAGAGATAGAGAAAGAGAGAGAGAGAGTCTGTGAGAGATGGAAAGAGAGAGAGAGAGAGAGAGATCATAAACGCCTCAGCGTGCCCCTTCGCATTGTTTGGCTGCCCTGTCAGACGCATATGTTTTGGGCGCAAACTTTGCTGCCCCTACCCAAAACCAAAAGGCAACTATCGACCCTCATTAATTTTACTTTTAAAGTCATTACGGGTTAAATTTAGCCAAATTAATACGTTGCAAAACTTTTGCTCCAGCCAACACACACAAACACACATACTCAGTCTCACAAAAAAAAAGGCTTAAAAAACATAGAAATTGCTTGGGTTGGGCGTGCAGGGCCGTCTGCAATGCCCATTCGCATTAGCAACAGCAACAGCAACCAACAGCAGCAACAAACAGCCGACAAATTTATAGTTTATCGTTGGTATCGATAAGCCAACTTGGAATTTTAGTGCTATTAGCGTTGACCTTCGCCAGGGGGTTGCCCCGGGGATGGTGGGCCACAGACAGACGACGACTTGCTTGAAATCAAATGCCAAATGAGAAATTAAAACAACAACAGCAGCAGCAGCAGCAACAGCGGCAACAGCAGCAGCAGCGACAAAAAAGGTTACAAAAATATGCGGTGCAAACTTTTTTGGCAAATTAGTCTGGGCCCAGAACCGAGAGCCGGCCCCACAACCGAAACCGAAGCCAGCCAGAGCTCAGCCTGGCCTAAAACTCAAACCCAAACCCAAGCTCAAACCAACCAAACCCAAACCGTAACCCAACCCACAGAGCTTAGTCCAGGTCCGGCGCAGTGCCGCAGTGTCCTCTCCTTAGTTCTAGTAAGCGATTCCTACGACTTCTCCTCGGCCTCGAATGGCAATGACTTTTGGGGCACTTTGGCTTCGATTTTCTGTTGATTTGTACTTGTTTTGGTTTTTGAGTTTTGTGCAATTTTATTTGTATAAATACCGGAAGCCAATGGAGCCGGCAGAGGGGGACTGGGCCAGCACAGCCGGGGCGTTGCAGGCAATAAAGAACTTTGGAAATTAGTCGATGGGCATATCGTTCTTTCTATTGCCAAAAGGACTTTTTGGTATGAGCTACAGTTTTCAGCCTTTGCAGCCTTCTTATACCAGTTTTTCCCTCAAATCGATGAGACGACGATGACGACGACGTCGGCGGCGGCTACCCCCTGCCTCAAAAAAAGTTAAGCAGGAAGTCGTTATAAGGGTCGGGTTAAGGCTGAATTGCAATGCAGTTGCTGTGGACTGGTAAAACGTAAACGATTAGGAAAAGTCCTTTGGTGCTTAGGTATCTTGGGCTGGGAAAACTTGGTAGGGTCATGAAAATAGTTGGGCCATACCTAGTTACCTATACAACTCGAGAGGGTGCAGAACTAACTAGATTGTTGAGAAAGAGACACGAGCGCTCGATCAGGATCGCTTGTGGAGCTAGACACTTGAATTTGAAGCTTGGGCGATATAAATTGGAAGACGTCTTTGTCCATTGTGAGCTAGAGGTTCCAAGTGATATCGACGAGATGAGCTCAGGTGGGCAGAAAATGAAGAGCTCTAATGCCCAAAAGCTCAAGGCTAAAAATGGGTTTGATGTGGTTGGGAAAACTTCATTATTATAGGCCCAGTTCGAGCATAGTTTTTTATGACAATTGAAGAAAGTGAAGACCAAATAATCTCGATCAGCTGTGGAACAATCAGGTGGGTACAGGTGTCAAGTGTTAAAGATCAGACGAGTTTGTGTTATCCACCAAAGAAATCCATTGACGTCAAGGTATTTCAGACTTAAGGCCCCGTTTAATGAGTCCGATTTTATATTTTAAGTGAGCACAATATTGGCTAAAGCTCTTGCCAACTTTATAAAGGTGAAATTCAGCTTGCTTCAGCCTTGAAGAGTTAGGCACCTAGCGTATTGTGTATTGGTTTAAAATGCAGCTAAAAGACAAGAGACTGTTTCGTCGAGCCGCAGGAATTTTCTGTATTTGTTGTTGTTGTGTTTGTTGCTGCTGTTGTGTTTATCTTTTTTCTTGTAGATGAATGGCCCTCAAGGCATATTTGTCAACATCATCAACAAACCAAGCGAACCCAAACCCAAACCAAAAACCGAACCTGAACCCGCAGCCAAATGTAACGTAAGCAAAAGCCTGAGGCACGGGCGGAATTGGACGGGGGCGCAGTCTCGGTCTCGGGCTCGACTCGTCGCATAGATATATATTTATGATATTTAAAAGCTCTTAAGTACAAACAACAGACAAGCGGCTGTTGTGCGCGGCAAGGGAGGCAAGGCAAGGGCTGGGGCATGAGCTCGGGTGGCAAAAGAAGCTGCAGTTTTGTCCTTGCCGTTTGCTGGGGACTTAAAATGCCAGACAGCCTTCAAAAGCGCGCTGGCTCTTAGAACTGGGCCCGGCTGCGGCTGGGGCTGGAGGCACTGTGATTTTCATGCTGACTGTTTGTGGCAATGTCTGTGGCACGTTGCTGTTGTTGCTGCTCTGCTGAGCTGCTTAAGCCTGAAAATTGTTTTCATAATGCCAGGCAGTCGATACACAAAAAAAAAAAAATCAGAAAACGATGAATTTCTTGTTGACTTTTTGCTTGAAAATCAATCAGCCGCTGTCCAACTGTGCGCTGCTCAAACTGTGCGTTGGCGAGCAGCTACCAGGTTTTTGTTTCTTGGCGCGCTTGAAATGGAATCCCCGTGAGAATGGCGACACTTGCCAGCAAAACTAGTTTGGTCAGCAACAGAAACGAACTGTTCTGGCAACGTCAAAGCCTTCAGAGCAAATCAATTAATGTACCGAATGGCAACTGGGAATAGAATCAGAAGCTGGAACTGGCAAGGACCTGTGTGTGTGTGTGTGTCTCTATGTGTGTGTGTGTGTGTATGTGTGTGTGCTCAGTGCCCAGCCTTTTGTGGCCCAGTTCGAGCGGCTTAGCAGCAGTTGCCAACCAAATGAGTTAATTAACTAAAATGCGGGTGGCTTTGCTCGTATTTTACTTCTTTTTTATTTTTTTGGGTTTTTACTTACACACACATACACACATAAGTTGTAAAGTGTAGGTGTGGCAACGGGCAGTTCTATGGGCTCGTTGCACACTTCAAATGGTTCGCCGCCCGCTTTCCACTTCTCTGTGTGCGTGTGTGTGTTTGTGTGTGTGTTTGTGTGTGTGTTTGTGTTTGAGAGTGTGTGTGTGTGCCCCGTCTGTGTGTGTGGTCAGCTTATGGCAGAAAAGGCTTTAGTATTGAGCACCCTTTTAGCGTTTTTATTTTTTTTATTTTTATTTTTCGGGTACTCTCTTTTTTTGGTTTTATTTTTTGATGGGTTGCACAGCGAGTTTCATTTAATATTTTTGCATGTGCCGGCGCCACCACTTCAAAGAAGCTACCAAAAATAGCTAAAAAAAAAAGACAAAAATATAGGATAAAAAAATGGTCAAAACAAAACGCAATGCGCGCCAAAAATGTTAAGTGAAATGTTAACAGCTGGGCCAATGCGCGATGCTGTTAACATTTCTATTAGCCCAAACGAGCGGGCGCCCAACTGTTTCAAGGGGATTTGGTGAGGAGGGGCTGCACATTTCACTTCAATTGAGCTACATGGAAATAACAGAGTCAGCTTGTTAGGGGCGGGCCCCATCTTTTAAAGCGTCTACAAAAATTGTATAAAAAGCTAAAGCTAATGAAATATCTATTCAAGATTCAATTAAAGAAATCAACATTAAAAACTCTAATTGATTTATGCACTTAATTGGATGAAAAGCCCAAGCTCATGTTGTCTCTGTTCAACATGCATAATATCTATGACATTTTAAATGGTTTAGTTGGGTTTGCCAAGTGCAAGCTCCTGAAAACACTGAAAGCTCGCTATATTCTTGTCTTAGCTGGAACCTAGCAGGAGGGATAAAAGCTCACATCCTGCTTATTTTCTTTCTAAATATATGCTAAAGCTTTAAATAAGAGCTTGAAAGCTACATTTTAGGCTAAGCTTGAGGCATGCAGTAGTTGGGTTAGCAAAGAGCTTGGCAAGCGCCTGAAAGCTCAAAGCTTGCTTTATCTTAACGTATTTAGTAATAAATATTTTTACTCAATGATCTTGACGTCTGAATCGAAAACTTCGTACGTAGCGAAGTCTGCAGCATACCGTATTGGAATGCATATCATATAATGTTTTAATTAATTTTAAATTTATTTTTCATGTTTATTGTGGAATCAGTTCTTAAAGGTTGTTTTCAAGGATCAGCCGTTGGGCAATTGAACCCTTGTTTCTTTATTTTTTTATTTTTATTTTCTGCACGCTCTCTTCAGCAATTGTTGCAACTATCGCAGGCACATAAGCACTTCAGTGCTTTACAATGCACAACCAAGTCAAATACCACACTCCAGCTACCCCCATGAACCGCTCCGCACCGCTTTAACCACACTAAGCAACGCTCTCGGTCGCTGTGTGTGCGAGTCGTGCGCGCGGCACATGTCAAAAAGCGCGCACTTTCGAACAGAAACAGATTCCAGCCCTGGGGCTGCAGGGCGTGTGTGTGTGTATTATAATGCACAAATACTCGTACTCCTCTGGTTGTCGTGAAGAATTTTTGCATGCGGCATTGTCTCAAGCTGTTTTCTGAAGTGAGTCGAACGGTCGACGCGTTTGGTTGTCGCATGGCAGCTGTCTGAGAGAGAGAGAGAGAGAGAGAGAGAGGGGCAGCAGCTGAGCGGGGGGTCAGCAGGCAAAGCGGGGGGAAGGCAGCACTTTTTGTAATTAGTACGAAAGCAAAGTTATGAATTGTGCTTGAAGCTTAGCTCGAGTGCAAGTTGTTGTTGTTCTTGTTATTGCTGCTGCTGTTGTTGTAGGCAGCCGCAAACCCTTAGCGGCAGCAGCAGCAACATCAGCTTGAGCCGGGTCTGGGGAACGTCGCTGCATTGTTTGGCGGCACAATAAATCAAAGCAAATCAATGCGACGTCCGCTGGCGCGTAAGTGGGAGTCGCAACTGGCACTGGAGGGGAGAACATGTTGTTGGAGGGGGTTGCGAATTCGGTTGGGTACTTTGATTTAGGGGCGGCTGTCAGTTGTTGTCTTGACATTTTCCGCGGCACAGCTACGGGGCGAGTTGAAATGCAAAACCTCAGAGGCATCCGCTGCCGCCGCGCTGCCTGCCACTGCCACTTGAACGCCTACATGACATGACAAGCAGTGCGCGGGGCCAGGCGTAGCTGCTGCCACCGCTGCTGCTGCTGCTGATGCTGCTTAGCTACACAAGAAAAATGGAGGCAAAGCGTTTTCACAATTACACACACATTAAACAGCAGGCATCAGGCAAAATACTTGTAAAAAGTTAAAAAGTTGTATGCGCAGGTGGGGGAAGCAGGGGCAGGCAGCAAAGGGGTTGCCAGTGTTTTTGTGTGTGTGTGTGTGTGTGCTTATATCAATTGAAAGAAGCAGCATAAAAAAACTGTAACGTGACATTAGGCGCAGACAAAGACGCTGCGCGTATGTCTTGACAGCTTTAAATGCAAGAGAAGGAAATGCCACACATACACAGATGCTGCCTACCTATGTATATGTATATATTAGACATGGGTGTGTGGGTGTTTGTGTGTGTTTTGTATATAAGCCTGTCAATGTGCCAAGTGGTTTGTGGCCTGTGGCACTTGAATAAATGCATAGAATAAGCCAACAAAAAAGGCAGATAATGAGAGAGAGAGAGAGAGAGAGAGAGGTGATAAGGGAAAGAGCATTATATATAGATGATATATAATAGAAGAATAAAGCACAAGACTCTGCCTATAAAGCGACAATTATTAAACAAAATATCATTAACCAAACACTAGGAGAAGGCAAAAAATAAGTGCAAACATAAAATTACTTCAATTAACTAGCCTAAAGAATGTTCGATTGTTAAAGAAATGTCTAAGCTTCAACGTTGATTATCTAAAATGCAATTTTCGCATATTGCGATAATGTAAACTTAATCGATAACAATTATCGATGTTAAAGTCTTCGAACTGGCACTTCGAAACATTTAATGGTTACTTTTTTCTCTCTTATTTCTAGCTTTTAAGCTGCTTTTTAACCTTTACTTTACCGTCCATATACTTGGTATTATACGATGCAGCTGCTTTTGTTTACATGCTACACTCCTCTTACAGTTATTTGAGTAAGTCCCCGCCCCCACACCACAGCTATATCCATTTGCAGCGTTTTTATTTTTGGGACATGCCTTTGCATTTGCTTTACAATTTCAAACATCATTAGCAACGCACACACACATGCGCGCACACACACACACATGGGGAGAGAACAAACACAGAGCTTACAAACACAAATACATACTGACGCACATATCCCTTTTTGCTAATTATTTATTTAAATATTAAACAAAAAATACCCAAACACACACGAAAAGAAACACAGAAAGCACGCTCTAGAGAGAGGTAGTGAGAGGGAGAGAGAGTCATAGAGCGATTACTGGTGAGAACGAGATGGCGCGCCTTAAAAACTGCAACAAAAAATACCAAAAAAAAATATAAATAAACACACATACACATGCACACAAACAAAAAACGAAGTGAAAAGAGTAGCATAAAATCAACACAAGCACACGCTGAGAGAAGACGAAAATGATGTATTGATGTTTTCGTGAGAGATTGAGGTGGCCGGGGGGAGTGAGGTCGGGGGGACATACATATGAGTGTATATGCTGTCTGTGCAGCAAAGACGCACGCAGCGAATGCAAAAAACAAAAACAAGAAGAGAGAAAGAAAAAAAAAACATTAAACAAGCAACAAACATCGACGACGACGACGAAGAAAAAGTACAGTACGAGAGCAAGAGCAGGAGAGAAAAGGATGAACGGAAGCCAAAGAGATAGAGTGGGTTGACGTGGAGCAGGGGGCGGGGTGTGTGCATGTGAGCGAGCGAGCAGGTGTGTATGTGTGAACGAGATGCACATATCCATATGAAATACCCGCACATAACTGTACACAGACTCTGCTCTGTCTGTCTGTCTGTCTGTTCAGTTATGTTCCGTCTGCCCAGCTAACTAATATTTTCTAATTTAAAATTCTGTTTCTTTTTTATTACTGACACACGCACGCATGCACACACACACACACACACACACACACACACATTCGCTCACAAACACCCCACACACACACAGACACACATGTGTATGTAAATTTATAAAATTTCTATTTACTTATCAAAAATCAGGCAGCGACGAGCCATTGAAAAAACAAAGAGTTGTATTTATTATTACCCCCCGCTCGAAATAGCATCCTCCGCCAGCCCCTTTGCAGTCCTCGCAATTGGCACAGCAGGCATTGAAAAACATGACGTTAAAACTGAAGAAGAAGCAAAAGATGATGAAGGAGCAGCTGCTGTAGAGACGCTGCTGCGGGGTGAGGCGAGTTGAACTGGTAACGGGAAGCCTCTGCTGCCGCTGCTGCTGTGTACGCCCAAATGTATGCTATACAAAATATAAATTAGCTTTGATATGCGAAGCCGCTGGGCGTTTGGGCGGGGGTGGAGCTTGCCAGAGTGGGCTGGACTGTAAAAAAGGATTATATACACGCGTGCGTCATGTGTGTGTGTTTGTGTGTGTGTGTGTGTGAGAGTGCGTGTGTGAAAAGATGCTGAAAAAAGGATTAATGCGCGCGCCAAGCAAGAAGACAGCAACTGGGCAATGGGGCTGCGCGGGGAGTGGACTGCGAATGGAAGCCAGCTATATGCTTCGATTTTTAATGCGTCATATGACAAGGCAGCTAAAAGTTATGTGTGCGTGTGTGTGCGAGTGGGTGTGTGGGTAATTGTCTGTCCCGGTCTGACAAGAGCCAAGCAAAATCCAAAGTTGCGAGTTCAGCGAACGAAAGGGGTACGGGGGTTAGGGGTGTTTAGCTTTTGGGGGCTGTAAAGTGTCAAAGAAAAATGTGCGCCACTTTCTTTTCAAAGGCTGCAGTTGTGTGTGTGTGTGTGTGCATGTGTGAGTGTGTGTGTGCGTGCATCAAATTAGACGATTTCTAATTGCTGTCTGTATAGAACGAAGCGGCAGGGATTAAAAGTGACACATTTGAAGGCTCCAGGGGCTGGAGTAGGATATGGAATATGATAGATATGCCAGATCAAAGCGTATATTAGGCTTTAAAAACAAGTTGGTTAAAGCTAAGAGCGAGTAAAAACACACCAGTCGGAAGAGAGCTTTAAAAATGAGAGTGGAAGCCCGAACACAGCTTAACAGAGGATAAATTGCGAGATACAGACAATGAGAGAGAGAGAGAAGGAGCTTTAAAAGCATAGCTGAGAAATGTATCTTGGTTGAATTGAGTTCAAAGAGAGCTTTCAAGCAAAGCATATGCTGATCACTCTCTTTGGTATTCTTGCATGAGAGCAGCAACTGAGAGCGGGCACTTAGTGCCGCAGCTCACTTCACGTCCGACTCTTTTTGTCAGTCAAATCGTAATGCTGATTCCTTGCGGCTTATGCTCATTAACAATCAAAGCCCATGCGATGGCAAGTGTGTGCGTGTGTGCTTGTGTGTGTGTGTGTGTGTGTGTGTGTGTGTGTGTGTGTGGACAACCCTTTGGCAAATGCTGTATGGCCCTGAGCCTGTGCGTTATGTCAAATCCACACCCCCTGCACATGAAAAGTAATAATAATTTTTTGGCTTATCCTTATTATTACATAACGTATGCATACCTTTTTGTATCTTACTCACACACTGACCAATCGTACATCAAAAATTAACCCACACACACACACACACGCACACACATAAAAAGAGATGTGTGACCCTTTTGTGTGTGTGTGTGTTCGAACCATTGTTATGGCCCCTACCCCACCACACCGTACGCTGCTTTGGTCACTTTGTTCGTAGGCCTTTTTTGGCAACATTTTTGAACACACAGCAACAACAAAAAAAGTAAATAATTAAGCATTACACTGACCAAATAGCACACAAGCTTAAAAAAGGGCGGGTGTGGGCGTTGAGCGGTGGAGGGAGCTGGCATGGAGCTGGGGGTGTCGGTCAGTTCAAGTCAAGGCACACACGGTCCAGACAAATACAAATAAATATATATAACTCATATATGTGGGCAGTGCGGGGCCGTACAAATAATGATTAGAAGTCCCTTCTCACACCCTCTACAAAACACCGCCCCCCCTCCCACAGCGTAATTTGTGTGTGTGTTGGCTTTTACTTTGTTTTTTATGCTTTTGAGTGTGTGTCTGTGTGTGTAATTTTTGACATTTTTATGCGGGCCTCAAACTAAAGGCAGACCGCCCAAAAAATAAAAAGCTTCTCAAAGCTAATGTGCCTAAAAGGGTGACAGGGTATAAGGGCGGGGGTTGGACTAGCCTGCACGTGTGTGTGTTCGTGTGTGTGTTACATAATTTTGACACTGTAAAATTGTAAAATCTAACAGAAATTAATGATTTTTATTTAGCTGCAGGTACAGTTGCGCACAAAAATAGCAAATGCCCTAATAACCAGTGTTAATAACAAGCCAAAGCCCCGAACTCCTCCCCCCACCCACTGTAGTCCTGCCCTTAGATATGTGAATTCTTGTTAAGCCTTAACAAAAGGCACACAATGCATAAAATATACTTCATAGCCTAGCCCAAGGCGTCTTTTATTCTTTGGCCGTTTTAATTTTTGCGTGGTTTTTGCAGTCTGTAATGAGGCCTAATTAAATAAGCATGAAGAAATGCCAACATATTAGATGTCTGATTTTAGAAATGGTAAGATTAATGTTTAAGCAGTCACAATAACCAAAGGAAGGGGGCCAGCAAGGGGAGGGGTTAGGACCTGAAGAGGTCGGTGGGGAACCTTGTGCTGTTGTGCTATCTATCAAATCTTTAATTAAGCCGAAAATTAAGCAATTTATTTTGTTGCTTAGAAGCTGTAGACACACACAAACACACGCACAGACACACAGAAGGAAGAAAAAGCCCTTTGGCGTTGCCATCCTTTAGCATTTTACAATTTCAATCAAAATTTCCAATCAATGTCAATTCATTATGCGCCCAGGCAGGCAGCAAGGAGCTGGGACAGCCGCAAAAGGTGGGCCCTGCCCCCTAGCCCCACCTCCACCCCCGCAGCAGTACCACCCCCTCCGCCGCAAAGGCACCAAGGCAACGGCGTCTGATGGAAACGCTTGAAAAAGCAACCCTGAGCAAGCGATGGAAACACGGCGCTGGCATTTTTAATGAAAGCCACGCACAAAGTTCCCTGTCAAGTTTTGCCTAATCAAAATCGACAACATTTTATAGTTTGGCCGGAAAGACAGAGAGACAGAGCGACTGAGAGGCGGACGGCGCGACTGCCAGACAAACGTTGAGACAGTCAGACTGTTCGAGAGATAGCTGCCTGTGGGCGTGGCAGCAAGTGTGTGACAAACAAATATTTGAAAACGTAAATCAGAAATCTTTCGCTTTCATTTGGCAATCCTTTTATGCCCTTTTACTGATGTGGCTGTGGGTGGGGTGGAGGGTGGTGGGAGGGGCTGTTTGGGGCGCAAGGGTTGGCAGATAGTAGCTTGTCTCGGGCCTGGGACAAAATCGAAAAACATTTCGTGTATTAAAACCGAAACGAATTAATTTAATTAATTACAATCATGTCTTATTAGAGACGTATGAAGATGACGACGACGTTGAAGACGATGCGGGGCCGGGCGGCTGGGGGCTGAGGGCTGGGGGCTGAAACACAATTTTGTTGTTGCCAAAGAGTTGCGAGCTGTGAGCGAGTTTGAGCGCAAAATGCTTTTGTTTCAAGTGCTGTTCTGGGCATAGCATTGGTTTTTGCCAGTGGGCCGGGCGGTTGCTGCCTTAGGGGTGGGCTATCAGTAGTTATGGGTGTTGGCAGGGGGGTTGGTGTGTGCTGCTGTCCTGGCTCGATGCGTAATAGCGTATATTTTATGCTCACATCATTTATAAATGCCTGATTTGTTATTTACAAAACGAGACAACTTGCGGCATTTTGGATTGTATGGGATTTCGCTTGGGGACTGAGCCAACTTTGCGCTGTCTAGCTGGGATCTTTGTATGTATGTGTGCGTGTGCGTGTGTATGTGTGTTGCCACTTAATTTGAATTTGAGTAATTGCCAAGATGCTGGCGTGTCTTGTGGCAAATAACATTGCTTTAACAGCCAGGCGGCTTACATAGTTTGCCTGACAGTGGGCCAACATATGGCTAAGCATAGGCATCTAGTTTACAGCGGGATAACAGTGTTTCAAGCTGTTCAGTTTAAATAGTTACTTAGATTTAGTTAACCATAATAGTTAAATATTAGATACTTAATATGTATTATGTTAAGAATTACTTGAGCATGAGCAGCAACAGCTTGTTAACATAATCTTAACTGCAGGTCAACAGTGCTTAAGAGAGTGTTAAGCAGTTATTCGATTTGACAGTAAACTAACCGTTTCTTAACACTGTCTGAACAATGTTGTTAGCTATCATACAAAACATTTATAAGCGTTGTCCATATTCCATAAAACAATCACAGTCCGCAGTGCGCGGCTCACATGACGCATACGCAATATTTATTGGCAACAGCAACAAATAGGATATTTAAAAGAAGAGGCAAACAAAACTTCACATGAGTGCAGCGTCTGCAGTGTGTGCGCCTGTCTATATGTCAGACATGCTGCATACTTCTTATTACACTTTGTTGCCATTGTTTTTGCTGTAGTTCTGGTTGTTGTTGTTGTTGTTGTTGTTAATTAATTTCTGTAAAAATATTTATTATTATTAGTCGGCCAGCGAATGCACAGCGGCAATGTACTCATCAGCACCCAGACAGACAAAGACAGAGCGAGAGAAAGAGAGGGAAAGCGAGACAGAGAGAGAAGTAGATTTTGCATGCCCGCGATCCATGCTCTTCGCCGCTCCTCGTCACCTCCCTCAGCTCCATCACCTGCCGCGCTCCGCTCTCAACGACTTGACTGTCACTAAACGGCTCATCTAACTGCAATGCTTCATAGAAATTTCGTTTGTGTGGTGCTGCTCGGGAACGTGTATGGTAAGGGGATTGGGATTGGGAATGGGAATGGGAATGGGAATGGGAATGGGGTCTGGCTGGCTGGCAGACTTATTTTTACAACAACAATGAGCGCTCAGACGGACGCAAATCACAAAATGAAAATCGAAAAGTGCATGGTTCTATATATTGTGCGATATATATCTATATAAGTATGCAGATGCATATATATTTATATATACACATATCTATATGAATATGCAGATATATATATAAATTTAAGCGTATATAGATTTGTATTTGGCTTATAGCAACAACAAATTTACACTCCAACAGACGTTGATGTCGTCGTTGTCGTTCTCGCTGTTGCTGTTGCTGTCGTTGTCGATGTTGTTGTCGTCGTCGTCGTCGTCGTCGTCGTCGTGCCAGTCAGTCAGTCAGCCGCGTCGGCCGCTGCCCCATGCCAGAGAGCAGCCCCCCCACACGCCGTGTAACCCCTTTGTGCGACTATAAAAATAGGCAAATAATTATTTAAGAATTTCTTGATTAATTGGCAGCGTTGTTGTTGTTCTTGTTGTTGTTGTTGTTGCTGCTGCTGCTGCTGTTGTTGTTGTTGTTGTTGTTGTTGCTGTTGTTGATGCATGCAAATTTTGCGTTGCCGTTGGCAGCAACAGAGCCATTTTAGCCAACACTTGATTGCATTTTCAATTGTTTGCCGTTATGCATTTTTGCCAATAATTTACATAAATGGCATCCTCGCATAGTTTTTGGCATACACAACATGGCCAGAAACAGCAACAACAACAACTGCTACAAAAACAGCAACAACAATCGTAAGTGCAGCAGCAGCAACATTGTTGCCGTGAGTCATTGAAGGAAGCTACAGTAATCAAAGTTGCAACAATTAAAGTGAATTTGAAAAAATCGGCTTTTAAAAAATGTATTCGAAATGCGACCTATGATTCAGGTGTGACTTTAAAGGAAGCTTTTTACCAGAAAGCTGAGCCTGTGCGAGGGAGGGAGAGAGAGGGCAAGGTGCCTGAGTGGAATCTGAATTAAATGTAAAGCTTCTGAGAAAGCAGAATCAAGCGCAATATTAAGCAAAAGCTTTAAGTCAAGGCAAACCCTTTGGTTAGCTTTAACCACTTTGATGAGGATGAGCTGAAGCTTTTTATTTCAATTAATTCAAGCTTTATAATTGAATCAAGAGCGTGAATGTAAACTTAAGTGAAAGTCTGCCTTGAGTATAGCGACAATCTGTAAGTAGAGCTTTAAAATATCACAGGCAGTTTAAACAACGTTTTGAAAGTTTTAAGTTGAAAGCTTTAAGTTGAGCTACTGATTGACCGCAAACAAGTATAAGCATTAAGTTATGCCTTATGACTAAGAAAACTATTGAGTAGACAATTTTTGAGCACAAACAAGCTCAAGCTTTCAGATGTTACTACGAAAATGTTGATTGGAGCTTAGCTCGAATTTCACTTAAGATGATCAGCAAGGACCTGCGCACTTTCCAGCGCCTTGCAACACTGGCGAAGTAGAGTTGACTAACCTGTCGCATTCAGAAGCAGCACTCAACACTTCTCACTCCACACACACCACACTACACTGCACTACACACACGCAGAGCAGTCCGCACTCCATAGTCTATGCACCAATTAGCATATTTTATATCAATTCCTGTCATACATTCCACACCTTGCCAACGCACGTTGTTGCCGCCCAAACAATTCGCAAGACAACCGGCACAAAGGCTTCCACTCACATATTCTACCCCACTCCACCACGCTCTCTCTCTCTCTCTCTCTCTCTCTCTGTCGCTCCATGTATATGTGCACATAAGTATACTTATGTGTCTCGTTTATTTTTATCAACTTTAGTTTGGGCTTTTTGCGACACACACACACACAATCAGCAATTGCCACAGTCACATCCACAGATTCATCTTGTCGTTCCGCATAAATAACTGTCGCAGTGTATTCCCCCAACTAACGCCCCTCCAATGTCTGGCAGTTTGTCTATATGTCTGCGTGCATGCATTATTTCATTAAAGTATTACAATATTAATTCGATTTTCACTAATTGACAAGAAGAAGCAGCGGCAGCAGCAACAACAGTCCCAGTATCCAGTTCTCAGTTCCAGTCGCTCCTCATCACGTTGTCTGTCTGTCGCGTCTCGGTTTGTGTGTGTGTGTGTGTGTGTGTGTGTGTGTGTGTTGATCATCATCATCATTATCATGCTGCTCATCAACATTTGTCGCTGGCTTTTGCTCTTCTTTTTTATTCCTTTTCCTCGCCTCATATTTAGCTTTGTTGTCCGGAACGTTTTGTTGTAGCCCGCGCCCAAGTAAGCTGTTGACCCGATTCCGGCCCTGTGCATGTGGCCCACTGAGTCGCCTTTACGGCTGCAAGCCTGTGCTGTAGGTGCATTATGCCACCGAGTGGCTCAGCTGCCCCGCCCCGCCCATTCGCAGTGCTGCCCCAGCCCCAGTCAGCCTACCCCTTTTTATTTTTGACGCAACAAAAACAAACACGCCCACACACAAAAAAATGGGCAACTGGCGAAAAAAGCGCGCGCGAAAAATAATAATAGCAATAAAAAAACAGAAACAAAAACAAAAACAAATAAAACCAGCAGCAACAATAAGAACAACAACGAAATTTTCGCGCGCCGCCAAATGGCGCTGCATGGACAGACAGTGGTGCGGCTTGGGGGCGTGCCGGGCGGTGGGTGAGCGTGTGAGAGTGTGTGAGTGTGTGTGTGGGGGTTGGGGTTTGTGTCTGTTGCGGTTTTCATGTTGTGCGTAGCTGTCGTTCTCCCGGCAAACTGTTGCTGCGTGACCCAGAAGGACCCAAGTGCATGCCAGAAGTACATGCCACAAGTTGTGGATACAGCATTGAGTTCACGTTGTGTAAGTTTAAAAGAATTGAACTTAGCTTAAACTATAATTTGCACTTGCAGAAGACCTGTAGCAAAGTTTTAGTCTGCCTGGCATGCCAGAAGCACTGCTCCTGGATGTGAGAAACACATGACCTGTGCAGTCTATGCTTACAATGTGGTGCTGGGGTCCATGCTAAGCCTAAACTACAATTTGGCTGCAATTGCCTCAAGCTTAAGCTGCCCCAAAAGTCCAACTGGGTCGCTTTTGCTGTGACTGCCTCGGCATGTGCGTTGTTGGCATGTTTGGCATTCTGTTGCTGTTGCTGCTCGTTGTTGTTGTTGCTGGCTGACCCCAAAGTACAAATCAATTGCATGTGTGTTGGTGTGTGGCCCGCGAGTGTATCATCATAATCATCATCATCATCATCAACATCATCATCATCATCATCATCTGCACATCACACACAGCGCCGGCCACGTGCGGCTTGGTCAATGCCAGCCGGCCGGCCTTGTCGTCTGTCTGAAAATTGTGTCAATTGCAGTGCCCAGTGGTCTGTCTGCGCCCGTATTTACCACCCCCAACAACAGCCAGCCATCCCAGTACCCCCCAAGCGCCCCTGCCCCGCACCTGACAGTGTCAACAACATGCGCAGGACGCGCAAAAATGTTGCACGCATTTTGATGGGCAACAAACGTAGCCGAACCTCAGGCCACAAAAACTCTACCGCCTTCTGCACTTTGAGTTTTCAATGTCATGTAGGAGTGACAAACACTTATGCACCTTCGAGTACAGTTGCCCACAATAGCTGACAAGCTAAGTACAGGACTCTAGATTGGGGGAGAGAAACATTTTGGAGAAACGTAAGTCTGGCGTGCCTAAGCTTCCTTCTAACAATTTAATCTACAAAACTTTGGAGCTCAAGCTTTACCTGCATACAAAAGTTTAATCAGAAGAACTTAAGATCTGTGTTTACCTATACATGTATATAAAAATCTAATCTGAAGAAGTTAAGATACGCGTTTCTCTACGCCTCTATACAGAAGTTTAATCTAAATAACTTAAGATCTGTTTTCCATCTGTTTTAGATATTTTTTACCATACCCAATTCATAATCTTTGTTAAGCCCCTTATAATAGCACATAACCACATGTGTTGATATATTTCCACCCCTCCCCTCACTAGGACCTTGCCACGCCGTTTTGTGCTCGTCATGCGCTGCCTTGTCATGGACGAACCACACGAAACCCCTACCAAAAGTTTGTGTCAACAAAACTGTCATCAGTTGCAGCTAACCCACTGGGCCGCCCACCTCACTCCACCGCCCCCCTCAAGCCACTCAATTGTTACTGTGGGGCGTTGCGATTGTTGCAATTTTTCAGCGTATATGTGTGTGTGTGTGTGTGAGTGTGTGTGCAAACTTCTAACAGCAAGCTCTCTTTTGGAGGCACATGAGGCTTGCGGCTTCTGGTTCCGGCAGGCCAAGCAGCATTGCTGTTGCTGCCACTTTGCTGTCTGTAGCAGCAATTGCTGATGTATGCCTGTGTGTGTGTGTGTGTGTCTTGAGCCGCGCGTCGCCTCTGACCTTCAGCATAAATCAAATCAAAATCGATGCTCCCACGCATTCTGCCTGTTAATGCGGTTGATCAGCGAAACAATAAAAAATACCACAGAAATAAAAGAGAAAGGAAAAAAAACAAAAAGCGAGACAAGCGCTTAATTTAATTTCCTCCCAACACACACACGCACACAGAGCACATACACACATACACAGAGCCAGAATCGGGGCCACAATTTTTGTGAAATTCGATCGAAAGAATTATGTCGAAAGCGAACAGCAATAACAACAACAACAAAGGCCACGAATCAGTCAAAGCTCTACGCTTTTTGCATATCGGCCGGCAACAGGAAATCCATGTTTATGTTTAAATTAATAATAAAAGAGCAAAAAAAAGAACTTAAATTATATATATATATATATGTACATGTATGTATGTATACATACATACACAAACGAGTTGTGCGTGTGTGTAAAAGTTTGAGTTGCTTTTCGGCTATTGGGATATCAATGAAATGAGAAATTGAAATGTAAGCAGCCGCTGCTGCTGTTGCCTCGCTGTCGCCTTGCTGCCGCCTCGCTGCTGATGCTGGCGTCGCTGTCGACGTCTTGGCAACGCGTCGGGGCAATATTATGCGGGGCATGCGACGCATTAATACAATAAATTATATTATGGCTCTTCCTGTTTGCCCGATAAACGACGGCAGAGCCACAGAAAATTGAATTGAACGTTTGTCGTTTCGCCTGCTGATCGTCAATGGGGCAACTTGCGGGGCACGGGGCCAGGGGACAGGGGCACGGGCATTGCCATAATGAAGTCGATGATGATAATAATGCGTCGTTGTCGTCTTTGTCGTTGTTGTTGCTGTTGTTGTCGCTCTTCTTGTTGTTGTTGGGTAGATCTTGTGCGTCTGATTTGTGCAAATAATTGAAATTTGCATATAATGAATGCAGGCAGGCAGCGCGGGGGCGTCTCAAAATGAGCGACGAAGAAGAAGCAGCCGCAGCCGCAGCAGCAGCAGCAGCAGCAGCGGCAGCGGCGGCAGCAGCGACTCTGCAGCATGTCCGCGTGTGCTGCACAGTAGCTGCAATCAGAGTTGCACAGAAAGGTAGCTGCTCGTCTATTGTCAACTGGCACATAAATTACATTTAAGGCGACGCTTGTGAGACGCCAAAAAAAAAGAGTTAAAAGCGTTAAGTTCATTCACAAAAAAAAAGAAGAAAATGAATAAAAAGAAATCTTTTGCAGCAGCCTTGAAAATGCCTTAAACTTTAGGTCTGATGATCTTGATCATCAGCTTGGCATATTATCATAATCAAAATCATGATGATGTTGCGCCTACTTTGGCGTGGGCGTGCTGTCTGCCTGTTGTTGTCAAGGGCTGGTCGCAGTTGTTGTTGTCCTCATTGTTGTTGTTGTTGTTGTTGCTGCTAATGGCAGGCAGACGAGACAAGTTTTGACATATTTTTTGTGGTGCCTCTACGTGTGTGTGTGTGTGTGTGTGTGCGTGTGCCGCATTGATGAGGAGGACATGAATGAAACGCAAATGAATGAATGCACAGGCACAAGCGTCACATGCAGGGTCGGAGGCAGGGTCGGAGGCAGAGGCAGAGGCTGGCGCAGACAGTGCCTGGCTAACCGCTAACCAGACACCGTGTAGTTATCATTATGTGCCACAAATAAAAACCCAAACAGACTCCGAGCTGACAAACATCTTTAGTAATATTTTGCCCGTGTCTAAAAGCTACACACAAATATAAGAAAAGCAACTTACGTGTCGCTAACCCAGTTGCCAAAAGCCCAAATTATGTGTTTGTTGCAATTACCTGCAAAGAGTCCAAAGAAGAAAAAGCGCATCGCATTAATTTACTGTATAATATACCAGAATACTACAAAATACTATAAAATACCAAATAACTGGCTTCAAAAACAAAGCCTTATATATATAGTTAAATAAAAACTGGTTTTAAGCTCAAGCTGGCTCAATTTAACACAATATTAGTTCAATTGCCCGGCGAGCTTGAGCATCATTTAAGACTTAAATTGATAATGTAAGGCAATACAGCACGAGCATGTGCTGGATTCGGCTGAAAAACATATCTAACAACAATTGATTCAAGTGTTTTCGAACTTAAAAGGCTAACTTACAATAAGACGGAATTTAATAATACTAGATTTATGTAAGTAAATCCTATCTTAAGCATGACCTTGATTTAATTTTATGTGAAAATTTCTCAATTGAACAATACTTAAATGATACTATATTTAAGCAAGTACGTATATCTTATTTGAGGTATAACTTTTATTGAGTTTAAAGTAAACATTTTTTATTTTAAGAATACTTGAATAATACTAGATAAAATCTAAAGTAAAAATTTCTTACTTGATTTAAGTAAGAAATTCTTTTTTTGACTATAATCGCTTTTATCAATCTTTCAAGGCAAGACTAACTTTATTCAAGTAAAAATATCTCACTTCAATGCTAAATTGAAGTATGAAATTTGTATTTCAATTATGAAAAACCGCTATGATCATACTTTGAAGACGACGCTTGCTTGATTTAAGTCATTGATTTAGTTTTTCTCTGTGTACTAGCTACTAACGAATATACTAGAGCATAGAACACTTAAAGCATATATCATAATACTTCATATATGTGATACATTTGAGTATTTTCGAGTATTTTTCAAACAGAACTTGAATTTAAATATATTTAAAGTTTCTAGCTTATGTCTCGTGATCATACATGTATGTATTAATGCTTAGCTATCGTTAGTTAGTACTTCAAAACAAGCTAATTTAAAGCTGAGAACTTACTACTAAACGACTTACTACTTACGACTAAAACACAGCAGAAAATACCATGCATATATATTCACGTATATCTATATCGCATATAGCTGGCTTTGGCAATGGGATTTTCTGGCAAGGATGTTGCTCTTTGTGAGTTTGCGGTAGCGCGCGTTTTGAATACCGAGCACGGGACACGTCGGTAGCCGATTAAAACGCGTCAAATAACAATTAACAACTGATGCAGATAATCAGTGTACAAAAAATTCTGAACGCAAAAACTTCTACACACACACACACAGAGGGAGAGAGAGAAATACATGCACACGCATGTCAGCAGCATTTGTGATAAACGACAAAATGGAATCAAATCTAAAGCTCCAAAAAAAAAAAAAAAAAAAAAAAAAAGATTTATATACTTTATAAGTATATGTATAATATGTGTACATATAATAGCAGCAGCTACTGTCTGTAAGTGTGTGTATCCGTGTGTGTGTGTGTGTGTGTGTGTGTAGATTTTAGTTAACACCATAGTGCCTCATACAATAACAAAAGAGAACAAATAACAAATACATCATCATCATAATTATAAAATTAAATGCTTCTTGCTCGAATATTTTGCCTCTTTTTATATTATTTTTCTGTTGTTCTTGTTCTACACAAATTTTATCAATTTTATTTGTGGCAGCAGCCGAAGGGGCAATGGGCCAAGGGGCCGGTTACCAGGGGCTTAGCTGTGTCTTTGGTATGGCTTGTCAGGTGTTATAAGCACCATAAATTGTTTGGAGTCGACGTTTATACGTAGTATTACGCGTACTTAGTGCTGCATTTCGGCAGTGTGTGGCAACGTTTAAATATTGCTAAAGAGGGATGGAGAGTGGGAGAGAGGGAGAGCGCACAGAATACGGAATAATACAGAATACACAGTCGAATGTGTGCTTAAGATATCGCCCCAGAAAATAGCTGCCATATTTATATAGAGACGTAATCAAGTCAGTCAAGTCAAGTCAACCAACCAAACAAACCAAAGCCCAGTGATTACTGTCTATTGGTCGCCAAGAACGTCAGGCCGCGACGACATTTCAACAGATACAGCTACAGCTACAGATACAGATACAGATACAGCCCGAGTTACAGATACAGTTGAGTATAGTATAGTATATAAAGATAAGATTCTGTTATCTCTATATGGAATGAGTGCTTAGTGTTCAAACAAATAGGTGTATAAATAAACGGACGATACAGATAAGGCGTTCCCCCCGAAAATACACCTCAGTATTTCAAGAAGTGGAAGTCATAGCATGCAGCTAGATATAGATACTCGGCTATAGACATATACACATAGATATATGGGCATAGGTATACCCAAAGCTATAGCTCGCTATAACTGTTAATCGCACACACACACACACACACACACACACACACATCATTGTCATAAATTGTTTAGTTGTTGTCTAAACATGTTGAAAGATTTATGTGCCATATAAAAGAGGCGCTGTGTGTATAATCATATAATGATTTGTAAGAAATCGGCCAGCTATATTAGTATACATATATATATATATGTATATACTGTACCATATGTGTGTGTGTACATAGGCTATAGATACGGTTAGGCAATGGCGTCGGTTAGTTAGTTATTAAGTGCTGATGGGTGTGACAAACCTTGAGCTACTTTGCGGATATACCAAAGTATCTGTATTTGTATCTGTCTACGCCATAGTGCGTAGTTTCTGTGTAGAGATTATTGTTTTATGGGGACATGGGCAATTTGTGGATCAGTGCCATGATGCATTTATATGGTCAATGATTAAAGGTTATATGTGTGTGTGTGTGTGTAGAAAACAAATGTAATTTTGTGGCAGCCTGGCCGAGTGTAGAGTTTGTAGAATTAAGACAAGCAGCTGAAGAGCTAGTACAAATACTATTCAAGCAAGGCACAAGCTGTACTTTTGAGAGTGACGCCTGGAGACTAGTGGAGACTAGCGGAAAACTGAAAGAAATGCATCTTATGTGCAATTTCAAGCCACGGTGCTTCGTTGCTGTGTAGAGATTGTCATTTTATTGAGACGGGGATCATTTGTGTAGAATGGAGATAAGTCACACGCTCGTCTATCAAAAGTGACAAGTGGAGACTGGTGTAGACCTGTGGAGACGAGCAGAAATGCGATGGAAATGCATATTTGGTGGAAATTTAGGCAGTTCAAAGTTCACATGGTGCAGCATATAAAGTCGATTAAGCAACGGGAAACATTCCGTCACATTTGTAGTATATAGCAGCTAACATAAGCTACACCTAAAAGCGCTCAATTTAGTAAAGCTCTAAACCAATACGAACTGACAGCTCTCGATACCACACACACACACACACACACACACACACTCACATACACACATACAGACACTTACTCACACAAGAAGGTAGCAGGGTTCGGGTTCGGGCACTGGCCAGCGCCCAATACCAAAAAACGAAGTGCAAAAAAAATGAAATGGAAGAAGAGAAGAAATATATATATATATATATACATATATATGTATATAAATGCGATAGGTACATATCTATACACACAATATATATTGAGCGCATGTTTATGTATAGCATGTGTATAGATACATATGTATTTATATACATATCTTTACATATATATATAAAGCAAAATCCCTACAATAAAACGGGGCGGAGCACAAGTGGCAGCAGCAGCAGCAGCAGCAGAAAAAAAACATCAGTAAAATAAGCAGAAAGCACAAAAAAACGAAGCGAGAAATGAAAAGCAAAAGAAAAATCTGCCAAGTGAAAAGAAATTGGAGTCGCAGTCAGCAGCAGCAGCAGAAGCAGCAGAAGCAGAAGCAGAAGCAGAGGGGGTGGGCAACTGAATGGAAGGCAGCAGCAGCAGCAGCAAATCCTGATGCTCCAAGCGTAGCTCTATCTCTCAATGTGTGTGTCTGTGTATGCGTGTGTGTGTGTGAGTGTGCCAGCACTCGAATAAAATCGAATAAGCATAAAAACGCATGCCATAAGATATGTGTGTGTGTGTGATGCTCTCTGTCGCTTTAGCTGTAAGTATATAAGCTAAAGCTTTTGCTGCTGCCGGAACTCAACTGTGTGTGTGCATGTGTGTGAGTATGTGTGTGTGTGTGTATCTTCGTATGGGATACACATGTCTAAGCTGTTGGCTTTGGCTCCGTTGGCATCTCTGGCTCTGGATTTGGGTTGGCTGCGCCTCGAACGCATATTCAATAATGACATAAATAACGGGAGACACACACCCACCAACCCACCCGCACACACACTCACACACATACACACACTCACGCACACCGACTGAGTCCGACTGAGTTCAAGTCGCGAGTCCTTGCCCTGCCGAGCAGCACCTAAAAGCAGACTACTATTTTGATACCCTTCTCTTTTATTTGCAGTGTATATGCGTGCACTTAATAAGATTTCTTTCTTTTTTGTTCTTTCGGTTTCTCGCTTCCTTTACCCCTCACTCATTTTTATTGTAATTTTATTCCCTCCACATGTACATAATATATATTGACGCCTGAACTACCACGCCGCTGCCCCCCTCTGCGTCCCTCTGCTGTACGCCTGGTGCTACTCAACGCTGGTTGGGCGCAAAAAACTTGTCAACCTTTAGCCAAACCCGAATCGGACCGCCGCTGCCGCTGCCGCTGCCGCAGCCGCCCTTCAATTCAAAGCCCCCCAAAAAAACGCCAGAAAAAAAGAAGCAACAACAACAAAAAGGCAGTCAAAACTCGACGAAGGGCGCTGAGCGTATATGTATATGTATGCATGTGAGCACAGCAGAGAGAGAGAGAGAGAGAGAGAGAGAAAGTGAGAGAAAGAGAGCGGCGGGCAACACGACGACATGATATGAAACGCACGAAGCGGCGCCTCAGTCCTAGAGCTTTACTGTTGTTCTTGCTGCTGCTGCTGCTGCGGGGCGCTGTCGCCGTCACTGGCGCTGGCGCTGGCGTTGGCGCTGCTGCCGTTGATGGCTTCCCAATCGAAATCGATGTTGGTATGTATTACGTCTCTGCTTCTTCTATTTTTTTTTTTGTGATTTCGTTTTTGTTGTTGTTGTTGATTTTTTTTTTTGGCAACCACCCGTAATAGAAAAAATTCGTTCGCTTTGGCGGTCGCAAGCTCACTCTCACGCTCTCTTCTACTCACTCTCTCTCGCTCTCTCTCTCTCTCTCTCTTTAGTTGTGCTCAATAAGAACAACCGTAAAAAAAATAACAGTTCCTTGACAGCTTTAAGACAACGCTTTAAGGCGCTGTCGACGCCGCTCTCAGCGGCGGCTGCTGCCGTTGTTGCTGCATTGAGCCGAGTGAAAGTGGCGCTGGCGTTTTTATGGCAGTCTGGCTGCTGATTTTCTGTTCCCCACTCATTTTTATAAAAATTCAATACGTGTACTCGCTCGGCTGCTGCCGCTGCTGAAGGGAGAAAAGGACGACAGCTGCGCCCAGAGAGAGCGACGCGACGGCAAAAAAAAAGCCAACGTCAAGTAAAACGAAAAAAGAAAAAAGAAATGTACACACATACATACATATATCAAATTGGATTGGATTGGTTTTGGGTTCGGTGGGGTAAAGTGGCGTCGATGATTATTGGGTGGTTCTTTCTTTTTTTGTTTTGCCGATTGGCTTGGCCGGGGGACAATGGGGGAGTGTGCTTCATTTAACATATTGGCAGCCATTGGGCGCAATTTTTCAGGTGACGGATGTTGTTGTTGTTGTTGTTGTTGTTGTTGTTGTGTTTCCTTTTGCTTTTCCTCTTTGTTCTCAGCACATAAAAATTGAGCGTCAATTGAATTCGATTGGGCGAACGCATCGCACGAGTGAGCGTGCGTTTGTGAGTGTGTATGTGTGCCTGTGCCTGTGCCTGTGTCCGTGTGTGTGTGTGTGTGTGTGTGTGTGTGTGTAGGGGGCCAATGCGAAAAAAAAGAAGCAGCAGCAGTTGCTGTAGCTGTGACGGCGGGTACAAAATGCTGTTAACCTTTAGCACATAGCCATACATAAGCACGCACACACATACACATACACATGCACATACACAGGCACGCACTTTGCTCGTATGTGCATGTATTTTCTATGTACTTATGTACATGCGTATGGATTGCTTTCAATATTATTGGCAACGCCTTTTCGCCTCGTTATGTACAGGCAGGACGCACTTGTATTGGTATTATTGGAACGACTTGCGATTGGTTTTCGCTGCGTGTGCGTGTGTGCTCGTGTATGTGTGGCTGTGTGTCTGTGTGAGGTGTGGGTGTTCGGGTAATGAGTTGTCCTGTGACCATTGGCACGCATTCACCTGAAGTAACTCAGCTGCTGGTTAAGCTGCAGCATTCAAATCAATTGTACGAGTTGCTTGAACTGTTCTAATCATAAATACAACAAATTTGCAATAAATATTTATTACATATTTTATATTTGATAGCAGAGGCATCTGTAATAAGCTTCACAAACAATCTTGTATGACTCAACTGGCGCTATATGACATTCGGCTTATCTTAGGCAAGCACAGAAATGATTCAGATATTGCCTAATGATTTATGCTTAGCTTATGATTCATTGATTTCAGAATTTTACATTATTATCCGTAAAATAAGTTCCAACAAGGCTTAAGAGCCAAGCTATGCACAAAACATGCAACAAAAATGACATTTTCATAAAATATTATCAAAATGTGTGTACGAATGAGTCAATCAAAATTACTTTATCCATATATTGACGGCGAACAAGCGAGTCATTAAAAATGACTTTATCCTGCACTTTGACAGCATTAAGGAATGTAGCGAAAGTACTTGAAAGCACTCGGCTTTTTGTTTTATTTTATTTTTTGTATAAAACAATAGAAACATGACAATGAATATTACTATCTTAGTCTATAATATGAGTTTTGAATTGTGAATCGACAAAAGATAAAAAGGAAAATACTTGACCTCATCTTAAACACACATAAGTATTGCTTAAAACTTAAGCAAGCGGTATATATAATTTACAGATCCTCCTAACTTTGTATTCGTGCGTTAATGTATGAATGTAATTTACTCAATTATTACTGAAAATCATTTTATTAGCGAAAAAGTTCTCATCGCTACTTAGTCCGCAATCCTGGCTAAAACTAAGAATATACAGACGAGAACATGCACATGTATGCACATATACATATACATTTGTATATATAAGCACGTGCTGTGTCCATTGGTGCCGCCCGAAACACTCCCCACAGTCCCCTCACCACACACACTAACGCACACTCGCACACACACACACACCAAACGATCGACCACATTCCGTTCGGTCGTTTCGGTCGCGGGCTGCAAGTCAATATTTAACAGGCTAAGGCTGCCAATGTATGTTCCACTCACACACACAACACACTCGTGCACGCAGCCACACATACGCTGACATACACATAGAGACACGCACACACACAAACGGACACGCATGCATGTGCTTGGGCAGGCGAACGAATCAGCCAGTACAAGTGGTCGTGTGTGTGTGTGCGCCAGTCAATAACATCCAATCAGGTTTGTTAAAAATCTATCTATATATGATGTTCATGATGACGGCGACGCAGTCGATGTCCGCACACACACATACAGGCAAGCACTCAACACGCTCAGACACAAGAGAGAGCGTCGCTCATCGACAACGACAACGGCAACGACGTCGACCCCTCGCCAAAGAACGGGCTCAGCCTGCTGAGCGCAGCTCAGAGTGCAGGGTACTGTCGAACCTGCAGCGCTGCTGCCAGCTATACTGTTAGCCACCCTGCCGCGCAACGCTCCGCCCCGCCCCGCACCCAAGCGAAGAGTGTGTGTGTGTGTGTGTGTGTGCGCGCTTCTTTCATTCATTTGCTCTGGTTCTACGTATCGAACATACATTGAACGTACACACGCACACACACACACACACATGCACTCAGAGGCGTATGTGTCTTATCAGCTGCAGCAACGCAGGGCCCGCTCTCTCACTCTCTTCGACACACACAGACTGTTGCCGCGAGAGCGCAACGCAATGCCTGCTCGCTCACTCACGCGCTTGCTGTGGCTCAAAAGAGGCGCGCTCGTTTGCTCTCTCTCTCACTCTCACTCTCACACACACACGCGCTCACCGCACATTCCACTCAATGGCCCGTTTTGTATTGAGCTTTATTTTCGAGTGCATTGCTCAGCAGCCACTAAAATTTTATTTTCTTTTATTTCGTGCTGTTTCTGTTGTTGTTGTTTTTGTTGTCGGCTGCAGTTTCTTGGCCAAAACTTGCAAGCCAAGTGCAGTGCGAGCGAGAGCCACAGTCAGAGCAGGCGCCTGAGAGCAGCAGCGTCGCAGCGTTGTCGCGGCATGAGTTTGAGTTAGTTTTATTTTGTATTTTTTTAGCTTGTTGTTGTTTTTATTGTTGTTGCTGATTGATTTTCCATAATGTGAGCGCGAGCGAGCGCCGAGAATGCTGCCAAGCCCCAAATGCGGCGCTCTCCCGAGTGTATGTGCGTGTGTGTGTGCGAGTTGGCCGTCTGCATGGGTGTGAGTGTATCGAACGCACAGCCAATAGCAAAAATTTCCAATTGCGTGCGATTTTCCAATCAAAATGGCACAGGAAAAAAAGCAAACGACAGCTGCGACGTCGCTGTCAGCGTTGGCAGCGGCAGCAGCGCAAAGGGGCGTATGAGACAACGTTCATGTGTGTGTGTGTGTGTGTGTGTGCGAGGGATGCAAGCTCACTCGAACACATGTGCGAATAAAAAAAAGATGTATAAAAAAGAAAATAGCAGAAACTCCAAGTTGCGTCCCAACACTCAAAAACGAATCGATGCGCACCGACCGTCGAACGAGCGGCCGACCAACGACCATGCCCTACCCTGCTAACCACCCAGCTGGCTCCTCCCGCCCCGCCAATGAGGCATAGACCCTGGAGCCGAGCTGTGGCACTGTGGCCATAGCTGTCAGGGCTACGGCTAGGCTAGGGCGACGTTGGGTTAAGGGTTGGTGGAGGGGGCGCCGGTTAGAGCGGGGTCCGAGCGCAGCGACTACCGGCGCCTTGTGCGCATCTCTGACATATTTCCAATATCATTGGTCGATAAATACCGAAGCAAACGAATCGAAACGAAACGAATCGTACGAAATGGCAGCAGCAGGAGCATATAGACCCCTAAACACATACGCGCGCACACACACACACACACACACACACACACATACAGACAAGGACATTGGGGCGCGTCAGTAAAGCAAAAAAAGATATAAAATAAAGAAAAAAGTCACATCGAGGTCTCCTACTGCTCCTTGCTGCTGCTTCTTCCTGCCCGTTCCACTTAATATCTGTACATATGTATAAGTACTATACATGTGTGTAAGTGTGTGTGTGTGTTGGTAAATGTATGTGGGTGAAGCAGTAGTTTCTGGGCGTGTATCCGTAGGCTTGTGATCAGGATGTTTGTTTTTGGCGACCTCTCTATTCGATTCTCAATTGATTTTTATATTAAGCAGCTGCTTAAATAAGGCTCCAACTCACGCAGTAGCTTATGCAAAGTAAAGCAACTGAAGTTTTGGCATTTAAATTATTATATAAAATTTAGAATATTGTTATGAATATCTCTTTATATAAGATCAGAAAATAAGCAGCCGAAGAATTATAGTTTAAGCCATAAAATGAACTATAAGTAATCATATAATAAAAAACATAAAGTAATCAAATCAAATAAAACTATATTTGGTGTACGTATCAAAATTAGCTTAAGCTCAATAAATGAATTTATGTTATTTACCCTTTCGTTTAAGGGATATATATGAGAATAGTCCGACTTAAATGGATCCCCTAAGTACGGAAGTAAATGTGCAAATAGTTTCAGTTCTTTCGAAACTAAATTTAGCTGAAACATAACTATTAACTGATATTTCAACTGATGGGTATTGTATATATATTATCGAAAAGCGTATCGATAAAAGTAACAGCTATCGATAACTGCAAAAAATCGATTGACTGCAGCGTGTTGCTCAAATGCTTAAAAAGTGCAGCCTGACCTGAGGAGCAATGGAAAGACAAGGGCACAGCAGGGCAGGGCAGGGCGAGGCTTGGGTTCGGCTGCCAACAAGTTAGGAGTCGGTGTCGACGCACTCAGAGCGTCGAATGCGGTGGCAGCGCTAGCTAGCTGAGGTTTATACCTAGCTTGAATGTAACTTCGTCGTCGTCGGCGTCATAACGAGCAAAAGTCTGTGGCAGGACGAAGGATGACGATGACGACGACAATGTCCTTTCACATTTGTCGTTTTAGCCGAGACGATGGTGGCAGTAGCTACAGCTACAGCTACAGCTACAGCTACAGCAGCAGCAGCCGCAGCAGCAGCAGCAGCCACAGCAGCAGTAGTAGCAGCTATCAGCCAACCCCTCCAGCGTGCGTCCCTCCATGCGCCTCAAGCCCCCCTTCAGTCTGCTGTGTCTATGTGTGTGTGTGTGCGCCTCGGAGAGCGCCGAACGCTGGGCGGTACAGCAGGGCATGCTGGTCGTTGGTGGGCCTTGGGCGGAGACTTGAGGGACTGAGGGCTGGGGGCTGGGCATGAGGGGTTTCGCTTGTCTGCTACGCTGTCTACCCAGGCCCGGGTACCCAAACTGCTGCCAATTTTTATGCGCTCCCTATTTTTATCCGAGTTTCGTTTCGTTCGGGTTTCCTTTTTGTTTGTGCCTCCACTTCGCTTCTTTATTTTCTTGTTTTCTTTTTTTTTTTTTATGTCTTTGCTCCCTAGTGAAGGCCCCCCGTCCCCCTGCCGCCGGCAGGGCCCCGCTGCTGGTCCTATCTGTGTGATTCCCATTCAGCTGCTGCTTTATTTTATTTCATCTTCACTTTCGGGTTTCGTCTCCTGTTTTTCTTTTATTTTTTATGACCGGCTGCTGTTTCTTTCTGACGCTCGTCGAATGTGTATAGATTTTCTGTGTGCTGGCGGAATGGTTGGGCTGGCGGTTGGTTGGCTGACTGGCTGACTGGCTGGTTGGGTGGTTGGGTGGTTGGGCAGTGGGAGGAGCCGTATATTTCGATTCAAGGATATTTCTCGATATGTGTAAAAAGAAACGGCAAAAAAGAAATATATATAGATAAGTATATGCATGTGTATGTATGTATAAAAATACCCAAGCGAAATGAAGAAGTGAAAGAAAAGACAGGAAAAATGGCGAAAAGCTCTCAAGAGCTGCTGCCTGGGTGGTTGGGTGGTTGGGTGGCACGCTTTAGGGGCACTGTTAGGGAGCTTCGAGCTGCTCTCCGTGTTTGTCTGTCTGTCTGTCTGTCTCTCTGTCTGTCTCTCTGTCTGTGTGAGTGTGTGTGTGTGGCTGGGCGGGCTGGGGGCTGGGGGGCTGCTGCCTGTACTTGATTGCGCGCGTTAGCAAAAATGAAAATCGAGCAGCAGCAGCAGCAACAGAAAAAGAAGAAAATCGCGGCATATAAGAAAAATTTATTTATTTTTCGAGCGCGCAGGATTTCTACCATTTGTATATATAGAGAGGGGGCGGTCACACACACACACACACACACACACACACACACACACGTAAACGATTGGGTGGGGGCTTCTATATGGATTGCTATGTGTATAGAATACCACTAGCAATAAATTGCCTTTGCTTCTTCCTGCTGCTTCTTCCTTTTCTATTTAATAAATGTTATCTGCTCGCCTTTACTATCCATACTGTATCTATCTCGCTTTAGACGCTTTTCCCTTTTGCCCGTAACGACATTCGCTTTTTCTACTTAATACACCAGCTAGCATTTCCCATAAACATGTGCATATACGATTGACTTGCAATGCATTTGAAGTGTATCAAGTACACTGCTCGAAAAAGTGCACTGAAAGAACTAGGCACACAAAGAGAACAAGTTTTTAGCGAGTCTTGAGCATAGACAATATAGTTTAAACATTTCAATTGGAATGTAAATAAGTAGTTCTCTTTTGGCTTCATTTGTAGCATTTTCCATGGGCTAAGTTAGTTACATAACTGATAGATCAGTTGTGTCGAGTGCTAGCAAGGGGGGGAGGGGGTAAATGTATTTGATTTTTTTTAACTTTTGCCTTTGTATGTTCATCTGTGATCTTAGCTAAACATCCGGTGTTTAACAATCGCACAATGAGAAGCTCACGAGCTAAGTTGACTTAAATCATCAAGATTCTCTCTCTTTCGCACTCTCTCTCTCTCTCTCGCTCTTTCTTAGTCGTTAGTCAGCGTCGTTTCGGTCAGATAATAATCATTAGTATGATCAATTGCCTAGCCAAAAACAAGAAGAGTCGCAGTCTGTGTCTGTGGCACGGTCGGTACGGGAGGGAGTGCGGCAGAGGAAGAGGCAGAAAAAGTGTTGCGTTTAACTGGTAAATCAGTTTGGGTAGTTAGCCGCAGCGGACGTGGCAGCGGAAAGCCACTTAATTGAATTCGATTTGTAGCCGCGATGAACGCGACTTTGGCATGTCAATGTAGAACAAACGGAAGTCCAAAATAAATTGAAAGCAATCCACAAGTCCGAGTCGAAGCCAGTGTCGAGAGTCGAGAGTCGGAGACAGAGACGGAGTCAAAGTCAGAGCCAAATCAAAGCAATCAACGCGATGGAAACAAAGGCAACAAACAGTCAGCTACAGCTATAGATACAGATACTTGCGTCTACAGATACAGATTTTTATAGTTGTTGTGTGTGGGTAGCCCCCGACGACGACGACGACGACGACGACGACGTCGTCGTCATCATCTCGTCTCGCTTCCTGTCTTCATCATAAAAAATCAAAGTAATAATGCGTGTACTTGCGTTTGCCACTTTATAGATTTATTAGGCACACATACACACACACACACACAATGCCCGCCACATGAGATTTTTATGCTCAACGGAAATTCAAATTAAAAATGCTCCGTAGGGGGATCCTCCTCTATGTGGCATGGAGGCGGAAGGCAGAAGGCGGCCGAGGCCAGGCCCAGGCCCAGGCCCAACCCAGGCCAGGCCAGGCAGGGGCTGGGGTCTCACTTTATAAGGGCTGCCCCTGGCTGACAATGAAGCTGAGCATTGCAAATGATGCATTGGCTTCTTTTTAATTTGATTTCTCAGTTCAGCTCAGTTTGAGAATTTGCATAAAGCACGCCGAGTTTTTAGGAAAAAACAACAAAAATAATAATACAAATAAGAAAAACTGTACCAAATCGAAGACTTCAACAAAAAAAGATGCGCGGGCGTGCATATAAATCAAAATGTGGACTTACTGAACAGCATTATGATACATGTGTGTGTGTGTGTGTGTGTGTGTGTATGTGTGTGTGTATCTGTGCTCGTTCTGCTCTCAGTCGATCGCGTTTCCCGATCGACTTCCTTTTCAGGGGTTGCACATTGCGCAGACGCGGCCGTTGCCTAATTAAATGCAGCATTTTGTGCTTCTTATTGTCGTTGTTGTTGTTGTTGTTGTTGTTGTGACACGATCATCATCATCAACGCCAACATGCAACTTCACAGCCTGTGACTTCTATTTTTGGTGGCCGCATGACAAGAATTCGAATTTGTTTCATTTCGTTTCTTTATTTCGGTTCCGGTGATGTCAAAGGTGTGCGGAAATTGTATCTGTCAATAGGCCCATGAGAACTCATGAGCAGGGCTCATCTGTGGCCTATCGATAACCAGCAACTGGGAATCGGTTGATTGCTTATATTTGACCGATATGCTCAACACAGATACACATTTTCATCGGCCGATAATTATCGATACGTTATTAATCGAGAATGTTAAAATATCAAAAATATTACGCATTTTTAAATCATTGATAGACATATGTTGCTTTTATCGATACATTTTCGATAACATTAAGGAAATATATAAAAACTTTTGCGGCTTCTACTTACGATTAGACTTAAACGTGTCACAGAAGAAGATAGCTAACATACCTGCAAAAAAGAGGAAAGAGCGCATTAGATTTTATTTAAACGCAGATTAATCGATTGTTAAATAAGCATGTAAACGGATTTTTAAAGCGAAAGCAACCCCGCTCCGCGGCTGCACTTGAATTCCAACGCTTTTTCGCATATTTTGTGGCAAATTTTTTTGGTCGGGCGCCGGACGCGCGCCTGACTTCTGCCCGGGTGTGCGTGTGTGTGTGTGTGCTGGCATTTTTGGTTTGGCTTGTGAAATTTAAGTCAACACAAGCACGGCGCGAAATTAACCCTCTAAGCCCCATGCAGCGCGATGCTCAAGCCTTAAACACAGGGGTTAGTCCTAAAAAGGCAGATGCCGCTAGACTTCCAATGCGATTATAAGAGCAGCAAGAGGGACGGGTTGGGGGAAGTTGTCGGGCCTTGAAGTTGTTTTATTTGGGTTAAAGCTGCCCAACTGTTGCCCCAAAAACAAGCAGCAGCAGCAGCAGCAGAAGCAACAACAACAACAACACAGACTGGCACACAGACTGTCAGCAGTCAGTGTGCAAAATGTTCTAATTAAAGCCGGCAGTAAAAAGGCGGCGCACAGCCGAAGAATTGTGCCAAAAGGCGACGACGGCGTCGGCGTCGGCGTCGGCATCGGCAGTGAAAAACTAACCTCAGACAACAAACAATAATGAAAATTCTAAGCAGCCGAGACAGCAAAGTGCGGGGAGCGAAAAGGAAAACTAGCAAAAAGAAATTAAATTTAAAGAAAAGCGACGTCAAGTTTTGTGTAGCAGAGCGTCAGGCGCGCACACACACTCGCTCACACACACACAAGCCAGCACAAACACTCACACTAAGAAGTAAATTAAGCACACAGCTGTGGGCGGCCAAAAACCCTTACAGCGCCCCGCCCAGCTGGCTACCCTCGCCTGTGCTGGCAGCAAAAGTAGCAAAATTAGTAGCAAAAACTGCCTGCCACAGAGTGGAGCAGCGAGCGTTGCAGGCTTCTTAGCTGCCAAGCTGGCAAAAAGTGCTGTAATCACACACACACACACACACACACACACACACACACACACACACACATAGACGGTTGTGCTGTTTGTGCCACATTTTAACATATTTTTAAGGCATTTTGCGGCTTTGGCTTAAACTTAGCCAATGGCAGGCAGTTGGCCAAAAGACTGCCAACAAACGTGACCCACGTCCTTGAGCTTCAAAAATGGCGACAGACTCGAGTCCCCCCCCTCTCTCTCTCTCTGTCTCTCCCTTTCTCTCTCTCTCTCTCTCTCAGTACGCCTACGCTGTTGGCCTGGCTGGCGGCTTTAAGACAACAAGTAACAGTTTAAAACGCGCCAGCTACAAATATTTATAGCATACATTTGGGCCAAGTGTGTGTGTGTGTGTGTGCATAGCTTAAAGACTTAAACAGCAGCTGTTGTCTAACACTAAAACACACACACACATACGCACTTTTAATTACGCACGTTTTGCGGCGGCGACAAAACAAAAATCACAGCAGCAACTTAGGCGCAGTGCGTCTCTCTCTCTCTCTCTCTCTCTCTCTCTCTCTCCCTCTCCCTCTCCCACTCTCACAGTCTTTCTGTCTCGCTCTTGCTCTGTCTGTGCGTCTCAAAAAAGCCGCAAAACGCATGTGTTGGCTGTTGCGTGTGTGCTGCACATGTCCTTGAAAGTTTTTGGCATAGTTTTTGGCCAACAAAGCGGCAGCAGCAGCAGCCACAATGTTAATGTGCCTATAACTGTAACTGCCTGTGTATTAGTCTGTCTGTCTGTTTGCATGTGTGCGCGCGCGTGTGTGTGTGTGTGTGTGTGAGGGTTAATGACTTGTGCATAGTGTGGCTGCTGCAGCTGACAGTCTGGCAACGCTGTATCAAATTAAACACTTGAACTATGCGCCTTGACAGCCACTTAAGTGCCTCCCGCTCCTTGCCTCTCTATTTGTATTTGTTGCTGTTGCTCGTGTTGTTGTTTCTGTTGTTGCTGCTGTTTGATTCCTGTTAAAAACCAGGCCCGGCTTATCAACAGCCACCGATCGGCAGCGGGACGCGTCCGCAATGATATGACAGAAATTATGACTTCATAATGGTTGCGAGTTGCCCATCAGCTCGTTAAATGAGCCGAACCCCCGACTCCCTCGACACACCGCCCCTCTACCAAACAGCAGCGACCCTTGGCAAAGCGAAAATTCTATAGAAATCAGCTGCGATAACTAGCCAGAACAGGCCAAAAACTAACACACATACACACAAACACATGCCAAAAATTGTAGGCAATTAAAAGTGCGCAAAGTTTTGCTTTGACTGAGCGCAAAGTGTGGGTGCGCAAGAGGGGGAACGATGGGGGGAGGGAGGTGGAGATGTGCTTAGGCGTTTAGACAACGTTTTTGACATTATTTCATAATTAAAGGGGAGTGCGCGGGGCTGTTGGCGGAGGGTTGCATTATCAGTGCTTGCAAATTATGATTGGGGCACATTAAGCACCCAGTCAAGAGGTGTTGCTGAGGCCTATAAATCTGTGTGTGTGCGTGCGTGTGCGTGTGTGTGTGTGTGTGTGTGTGTGTGGGTACTGATAAAAGCCATTAATGTATTTGATGGCCTATTAAACGTTTAATGGAACTCAAATGACAATAGTAAGCAGTAAATATAAGTAGTTATGGCGAAAAAGAAGAAGCAAAATGCTTGGGCAGATAATTGTAAGGCCATGTGGCACCTCTAGATAAATAAATGAATAATCTGAAATGTGGGCAGAATGTATCTGGCATATATGGATCTAAGATCTAATAAAGATGTACAATGTGGCAACTCTAGCTGATAAAAGCTATACAATATATAGCTATATATATAAGATATGTATTTGGCAATAGCAAAGACTTGATCTACTTTGAATTTTACCAATTACTTCAATGCAAAACAAAGCCAAATACATGCCCAACATTTGGAATATAACAATGTGGCAACGCTTGCCAACTAGTTCAGCACCAGAACAAAGCTCAAAGCAATACGTGGCTGAGTTATAAATTTGACAAGATGTGGCAATATCTGTATACGCGCGAAGATTACCGACTCAAAGTCAATGCATGTCCACACATTAAATACGATCAAAGGGGCGGTGGGTGGCATATTTGCCAATAGGCAATCGAAAAGCAGCTGATAGCCAGCATCTATGTTGCATATATACATACATATATGTATAAGTATTATATATAAGTCGGATTATTTATGTAGCACATAAACTGGGCAATTTGCTAGGGGGCCAAAAGCAATACGAATTCGTGCATGCTTATAAAATTTTATGACAACGTTGCGTTCTTTTGTTTTGCGCCGCGTCTCATGGCAGATTTTCAATAAATTTTTATTTTCGGCCAAAAAAAATAAATAAATAAATAAAAATTAAGAAAAACGAATAAAATAAAACCAAATTTATGTGGTAAAATTTATTTTCTTGGTCGATCGAAATATTGAGAAATCAAAAAAACAAATAAATTAAAAGCCACACAATATAAGTATACACGAATATATTTATATTAGGCATGTCTCCCTCTGTGTGTGTGTGTGTGTGTGCGTGTGTGAAAAGACACACACACACACACACAATGGCAGCAATGCGCTCTAGTTCCCAGCGCGACCGCAGCACAATACAATGGGGCCTCCCCCCTACCTCCTACCAGCCCATCCGCCCGCCGCCCACCTAACCGAAACTATGCCAAATTGAACTGAGAACTGAGAACTTGGTTTCAAATTTATTTTCATTTTCAAATTCAAATTCTATCGATGTGTGTTGGATATTTTTGATCGAACTGTGGGATTGTCTTGCTTGCCTGTCGCACCAGTTCACTTTTTGTCAAATCTATCTGTATCTCGCATTTTGTATCTCACTTGCTCGCGTCGAGACTGCTCCCTCCCTCCCTCCCTCCCTGCCTCTCTCTCTCTCTCTCTCTCCTCCTTTCTCCGTTTATATACGTATATTTAGTACTATATAATACCTTTTAATTTAATATGCAGCTGACGTGCGCTCTATGATGTGGCAGTCGGCTATCGGGCGAGCTATCGAGCGATACACACACTTACACACACACACACACACTGCCCCCCTCGCACCGCCCCTGATCCATAGTGCTTCTTTTGTCTCTGGCTCATTCGGGTTTTTGTGTGTGTGTGTGTGTGTCGTGTTGTTGTGTTCGAAAATAAAATAAAATAAATCGAAATGACAGATCATTAAAATTTACAACAACACCAAAAAGCAAAGCAAAACTCAGACAGACAGCAAGTTGTGGACATTATTTTGTGCCGCCCGGCAGCCCAAAAAAAAAAGAACACAAAAACAAAAATAATAAGAAAATAAGAGCCCCAACCCCCCCGTCCCGCCCACTCTACCCCGTCAACGCTGTCGCCGAGTTATATTTGTCGTTGTCGATCAGTTTTTATGTCGTTCGATATGGCAGCAGCGAAAATTTTTATTAGCCTGCTGTTCCACAATGCCCCCAGTAGCAGTCGCAGTCGCAGTCGCAGTGGCTGTGGCAGTGGCAGTGGCAGTTGCAACAGTCCCAAGTGGACGCTGATGGCTGGCAAGCAAGTGCAATTTGTGGTTATGCATATTTACAGAGTATACACATGTGTTGGAATTGTGCTTGAATGCACTTTGTTTTTCGCTAGTGTAGAGTTTATCGAAAGACTTTGTAGAGTTTCCGACAGAATCTATTCATTTGCATAGTATTGTGCTACTTTGCAGTCCATAACTATTGTAGAGTTTTGTGTAGAGTTTGTAGACTTTGCAGAGTTGCAGTTAATAATCTGAAAGAAGTGCCTTGAAGCATGTAACAGACTCAACAATCTGCTGAGACTTCTTAAAGGACTTTTGTAGAGTTTCGTGTAAAGTTTGTAGACTTTGTAAAGTCATTGTAAATACTCTAAAATACGCGTATTGGAGCATGTTACTGAACCAAATATCGGCTGTGACTCTTTTCAAGACTTGTGTAGAGTTCTGTGTAGCGTTAGTAACTTGTAGACTTTGTGCAGTTAAGGTAACTCATTTCGAGCAAGTATTGTAGAGTATTTGCTGAACTCAAATATCTGCTGCGACTCGTTTGTAGACTTCGGAGACTTGTGTAGACTTTGCAGTTAATCAAATGCATTTGTAGACTTTCAAATATGCCAGTCACAGATTGGCCAAATACTATTATTATTTAACTCTTGGATACGCGTATCTGTATTTAGATTTATGCATGTGCGCATTTGCCCCCAGCTCTCCGAGAATTGCCCGATTTTTCCCGCCTTGTCGAGCTCATAAATTAATAATGGAGGCGCTTGAGAGCCGCCTGTCGCACCAACACAAAACACATTAAAAGCAAATGTGTGAGTGTGTGTGATGCCTTCTTTTTTCTTCCAATGCGCTCCCCAACGAGAAAAACACACACAGGCACACAAGCACAGTAAAAATGCATAATATTTACGCCTATAATATTTTCTAATATTTTCAACAGCTGACATCAAGTAACACCAAAAACTCACTAACAGACTGGGTGGGTGCGGGTGTGATTGTGAGTGTGTGTGTGCGCGTATAATTGACACTCAATTATTTTGGGGGTGGGGCGGAGAGGGGAACTACGCGCTGCCATTATCTGAGCTACTTAGCGGCGTTCAACTGCCACTTGTTGGAGGACGCCCGCACACACCCGCAACCAAAAATTGAACTAGCTAATAATACAACAACAACAACAACAACAACAGCAACAACAACAATAACAAGAGGCACCACTTGAGCCGCACACAAAAAGATTTCCGCTGACAAAACCAGCAGCAGCAGCAGCAGCAGCAGTTGAAGATGAAAACAAAAAAAAAAAAAAAAAAACCGAAACGACAAAACAGAAATACCAAAATCAAAAACAAAAAAGATATATAAAAAGAAAAAACTTTTAAGAAACCCATCTACAAGAGATCTGTGAGCAGCAGCAAGAAAAATTGAAGCGCGATTGATCACATTGATCGCTCGACAGTTGTTTGCCCGAGCAGCTAAACAGCAAAGTATTTAGTAAATGACAAGAGGCAGAGGCAGAGGCAGAGGCAGAGGCGGAGGCGGAGCGCTGGGTAGGGAGGACAAGCGTTTTGTTCAAGTTGCCTCAAGTAGCTGCCGCTGCCACTGCCACTGCCACTGCCGCTGCCGCTGCCGCTGCCGCTGTCGCTGCTGATCTGTCGTCTATGCAGCTGATCTATATAATAATTCATATATGTTTTAAGCATCATTTTCGGAACGAAATGCCATTGAATACAAGAGCTGAGCGTCAAAGAACTTGTCGTCCATACTTCAAAAAGCAGCGTCAGCAGTTTATCATGATCACGATCGTGCTGATGATCAGCCGAGTGATCATCATCATCATCAGCATGATCATGATGATGAACAACAACGAAAATTGTGTGGAAAGCAAAGCGATCCGTTTACTGGGCTTTTCTGTTGCCTGCTGCTGCTTGGCATTGTGTGAGAATTTCTTGTTTTGTGCATACACATATGTAGGCGTTATTATCTGAACTGCCCCCCAAACGATCCATTCCTATCCGAACCGAACCAAACCGAACCGATCTGATCTAATCTGATCTGATCTGATCGATTCGGACTGCGCCAAAGAACGCTTCTGTAATGCGCTTCTAACCATTCTTTGCTCAGTTCTTCTTTCCTTTAAATCGAACACTTCATATATTTGTAGTGCGATCACTTGAGACGAGATCTTGAGTTGCCAAGCGATCGATAGCTTGAGCTTTGTGAGTAGGCAGCATATTCAAAATAATTTTGATTCTGAAGAGCTTTGGGCATGCAACTAGTGCTGATCATATGGAAGAGATTAGCTGTGATCAGCTTGAAGATCATTTGGGCATGGTGTTGAAGGCTGGGAATGAAACTCAATGTTAAAGAAGATATAAGATCAGATTGGGGATCATTTTAACTGATTTAAATTGCAATTTTATAAACTATTCATAGTTATTGATCAGGTGGCGAATCACTTTAAAAGACTTCATTGGCGATCGAGTGACAATTACAATTTGTAAGTTAAGAGTAAATACTTCAGTGTAAGGAAACTAAGATCATGCACAAGATCAATAGATCTTACATACAGAAGATCACATGTCTCAGAACTGCTGATCATTTGAGAACTGCGAACAGTATGTTTACCAAGAATTCTATAAGTCTTAAGTGCAAATAACTGATGATACTTATAAGATCAATAGTGTTGCATGTCACACTCACACACACACACACACACATATGCATACACTTGTTTAAGACAGACAGTTGGAAATGGAGATGGGAGATGAATGCGAAAGACTGGATATGACATCGAGACATGGCGACTCCACACGAGTTCCGCACAAGTTGATGTTGATATGCGATGCAAAGTTGTGTTGTTGTCGTTTTTTAATGCATGTATATATACTAAGTATTGCTTGGGCTGTTGTGTGCGCCTGTGTGTGTGTGTGTGTGTGTGTGTGTGTGTGTGTGTGTGTGTGTGATTTTAGTCAAGCTGCCGCCAAATGCCGTACGGTAATAATTAAAAACATAAAAGGGGGAAAAATGCCACAACAACGGGAATGGGAATCGGAATGGTTATGGGAACGGGCACAGGGAGCAACAGAGAGAGAGACAGAGCGATAGAGAGAGAGGCAGAAGTGTTGTGTGTAGGCGCGGGGTAAGTAGCGCATTTTGCCTACTTAATCATTGTCTGAGCGTTGCCGTCGAACGGCTGTGCGTGCAACATGCAGCAAGAGGCAAGAGGCAAGCGGCAAGCGGCAACTGTTGCTGTTGCCGCTGTCTTGGCTGCTGTTGCATTGCTACTTGATTTGATTTACGCCTGCCAATGCTTTATGATTGAGTGGGGCGCACACACACACACACACACACACACATACGCTGGCAGGCTGGCAGGCAAAGGCAGGAACAAACAGCACACATAAATATGTTTTTATTTTACATGCGCCCCTCTGCCCGTGCTGCTGCCACCTCTCTATGTGCCCGCTCCCTGTCAATGATCGCGCATATGCCGCAGATATATTTTAGATTTATATAGTTTTTTTGTTTTTTTTGTTTGTTTGTTCCTTATATTTTCATTTCCACTCATTTTAATATTTTTACGTCTGTTGCCTCGCAATGAGCCGTGGCAGCGATTTGCTTTGTGGCATGCAGCAAGCGGCGACAAAAACCCCGTACTGTCGAATCCCTAAACGAAAAACTATCGAACATTTTAACGCCGCCAGCTGTACGGATGTATAGATATATATATATCTAGACATCGGCTACAATTACCAGCAAAAAAAAAAACTATAAAAGGGTCGCGATTTTTTTAATTTTCCAAATAAAAAAAGGGGCAGCAGCAAAAAAAAATATAATGTAAGGAAAAATTAGATATATATGTATATGCTGGGCTAATGGGCATAAAATAAAATTGTGCGCAGCTCATTGAATAAATCAAACTCATTTGCATACAACTGATAAATTATAGCGCACATCGCGCATCGCACATCGGGCGCGCCCGACTGACAATTGACAAACTGGCTGGGCACAAAACTAAAGCCGTAACCAAAACCAATGCAACCCCAGACCAGCAATATTATGGAATAAAAATTAGGAGCAGGAGGAGGAGGAGGAGGAGGAGGAGGAGGAGGAGCAGAAACCCGTAAAGCGAACCCTTTGAAGCGTCCAGATCAACCCTAGAGCCCGAGCATCAGCAACGACCCTTGGTCAATGAGCAGGATGCGTGTTCCTTCGTCTGCCCTTCGCCTTCTGCTGGCAGCAAATTAATAGTACCTGAAATCGAACGCGCTTTTTATGTGAGATTGACGAAACAGATAGAAACAAGTTTGTTTGTTGGTTCATTTTATTTTACTTTGTTGTTCTTTTCATTTTTTAGCTGAGACATGAGATATTCTTCGGCAAACCAAAAATTTGACACTCGCCGCGATGATTACAATAAAGCCCAGGTGCCCAAATGGGCAACATCAACAAATTGCATGCCCCAAATGTGTGATATAGCCAGCTGCAAATTGGCTTACTTGGCGCAAAGTTCTGCATTTGCTGCTTCTTTTCTTTTCTTTGCTTTTCTTTGCTTTTTTTTGCTTTTCTTTTTCAATGCCAACCAATTGAAACCCAAATAACAGTAGGAAAAACTACTTGAAATCAAGCTGAAAACTTCTTTTACTTCGAGAAGAGCTCATCTTTCGATTTGAAAATACCTCAAGCAATTGTATAACATGCTAGCTACCTGTGATCGAGCAGTTCCTGTGGCACCTACCTATGTGTAACCCATATTCAAATAGGCAAACGACCTGGATAGTTCCTGAAAATTGTTATGTGAAGTGTATAATAGATATTAAGCGGCTCCTAACTAAAGCCAAACAGCTAAATACTATCTACATGCAACTTATTGGGCAGAGGGGAATATGCAGACTGAAAGGAACATCAAATGTTTGAATAACATGAAATACAACATTAAAATGCTCGCAGCGTTTGGCCGCAAAGGCAACAAATTAAGGAAAACAAACAAACTGAAATATAAATAAAAAAATACCAAACTGAGAATAACAAAAAAATTGTATTTGAAGAAAAAACAACTATTGCAAATCGCAACAAGCACTCAAAGTCAAAGCAAATTAATTTCTAAACTAATTTTCATGTCGTGCCAAAAATAATAAAAAAAAAACAACAACAACAGTCAGAGCGAGAGAGAGAGGGGGGGGGGGGGAGCAGGGCAAGGGGGAGCTGTAGGCTAGTGCTGAGGCTTGCATACGAAAATCAACACATTTACATGCAAGAGAGTATTGCACATTTTTTGGGGGCGTGTGGGTGTGGTATGTGTGATGCGCTGGGTTGGAGAAAGAGCGGGTGTGGGGGAGGGGGAGGGGCCTGAAAAGCCAACAACTTAATTAAAACATCAATAAAAAATTGTAAAAACACGACAACGCACAGAGGCGGCTGTAAAACTGTGCGCAAATAATTTTCATGCAAAATTGAAAACGAGAAAAACTGAAAATAGCTAAATTGCAAAAGAAAAACAAGATGATGAAGAAGAAGAAACGCATTCAAAAGAAAAATAATAAGCAAATAGTATGATTTGGTATGGTATGAAATGGAATGGAATGCAGAAACGGGCAGACACAGACAGATAAGGAGACTGGCAGACGGACGGACGGACGGACGGAGGGACGGACAGTCAGTGCGAGATATTTGTGCACAGTGTTGCCTTAATGGCTGCATATACATATATATATATACATATACATATATGTATGTATATGCATATAATCCTTGATCCCCCCACCGAACTGCCAATAATGATGATTCCTTTTTAATGTGCGCTCCTCAGGCGTTGGTCATTACTCAACAGGCTGCAGCAGCGCCAAAACGTTGGGGCAACGACGGAGTGAAGGAGGAGTGAAGGAGGAGGGGGGGGGTGGTTGTCTGTGTGGCTGAAACTTTTGCATCGTGTATCGATCACAAAAGTTGCCAATACGCAACGCAACAACGTCTTGGCAACGTCAGCCGACAGAGCTCAAAACTCATCATCATCAACTCAACAGCGACGTCTTGAGGTTCTTTATTTTTTTTATTATTTTATTTTGTTTTCTGTTTTTTTTTTTTTTGTTGTTTTTTGTAGTTTTTTCAGTGCTTCTCTTTAAAGGGGCGTGCACAAAATGATATTTTATTCAATATCCTCAGCCCGAGCTGAGTTGAACGATTTGTCCTTTTCAGGCAGCTGGAAAAACTGTGTAGGAAATCAAATTGATGGGCCAGCACGGTACTGCGGCGAGTACACGTAGAGTCGCTAAGAGAGAGGGAGTGAGACAGAGAGACAGAGAGACAGAGAGAGAGGGGGAGAGTGGGAGAGCAGCCTGAAATTAAAAACTCATAAGATATCGACTGATATATTGAGCTGCACAAATTACTGACAACTGTAGATGAAAGACGTACGTAAAAGTTGTTCGTTTGGGGCCCCACTCTAAAGATCTGGACTCTGAAAAATTGTTAAGAATGGGGCACAGGCGGCAGCTAAAAAGATTTTCAAGACAGGTTTTGCAGTTGCACACACACACACACGCACACACACACACACACATGGCATGCATATAAAAAGACAATTAGTAGTTATTAAGTTGTACACACAAAAGCCGTTGAATCTCCTTTTCAACTATATGACTATATGAGCATTCAGTTACTCTCACCCTCTCCTACATTTGGGGACTGCCTTTGTGTGGCTTTTTTTTTGGGTGGGAGGGGGGTCTGTTAGTCACAGATGTGAAAATAATTATGGCCAGGCAATGACAATGAGCTGTTGCCAAACATTTGACTTGGGCTTAACTGGGCATCAACTATGTTAATAGCGCGCTGCTATCGATAACTTGCTGTTATCGATTGCAAGCGATATGCAAAGTTTTCACTTTTGATCCATTGATGATCGTACAATGGAAACAGCCGAACAAATTGATTTGAATATTCATCGATATCTTATGATTTCTAGACAATAAAGAGGTTGTATTAAATATAAAATGTATCGTAGTGAAATTATCGATAATAACGGATGTTGCCTCAATGTTCATCGGTTGATCTTTATTTTTAATCTATTTTAACTATCGATATTATGTTTTCTAGACATTAAATGGATTTTCAAAGTATGTGTGGTCAATATATCGATAATAATCGAAAGATCTATGGAAACATTTATCGACTAATTGATTGGTATACATATATGCGATATATACACTATCGATAATCGATCGACCAACCGATTGATCTGCAAATATACAATACATATATGTTGCTCATCATCGATTGATCGATCTTTTTTGTTTGTTTTGTCTCCTCCACATGCCAGATATGCAGAACCAGATATGATCACATCGAGCTGTCATAGAAAACATATCATATTGGATTGACCGGACAAGCAAATGCTTCAATTAGCCGGGGCAGCTATTAATAATTAATAGCAGAGCGTCTAGCTAACCGGAAAAGCAACAAATACAACGCTGCACAATAATGGTAATAATCATAATAATAAAAATTGATCAAGAGTCAGGCAAGTTATCGCACACACACACACACACACGCACACACACACACACACACACATGCATACAGTTCATGAACTCAATTTTTAATAATAATTTTTTGTTCAAATGATTTTTTATTTCACATTATTAGTGGCATGCCAAAGTTTTTCCCTCGCCCCCGCGTTACCCAGTTTAATTGTTCGATTTTCAGTTTTTGTGTCGTTTTCGTCGTCATTTTTTGTTGTTGTTTTTGTTGTTGTTGTTGTTGTTGTTGCTGGGGCTGGGGCTGGGGCTGGGGCTGCCTGTTATAGATACACATACTTACTCGTTGTGAGAGGCTGCGTGGTTTTTAATTTCCGTGCTGACAAATTAATTTAATTATATTAACATATCTCCAGCGATCGAGCGATTGACTCG
>JAEIGF010000591.1:17550000-17770000 GCA_018903485.1 Drosophila littoralis | reverse complement strand
GGACGGCGTCGCAATTGCGCAGGCGCAAATGCTTCAAGTCAAAGTTGACTTGCTTGACAAATGTTGCGGCGCCTTGGCATGCGGGTGTTGCGGGGGAAGTCTGAACTTTAACACTCGACTTTGTGGCAGCTGCGAAATATTAGGCAAATGCTAACATTAACCTTTTGCATTGGACATCATTTAGAGTCGTCGATAATTCGTTGTTTGTTTCTTTTGTATACCCTGTACCTATTGCGACTGGGTAAAGAGGGCAACGCACGTAGCTGTAGGCGCAGTCGGACATTAAATTAAATTGGTCAAGTGCGTTCAAAATATACCCTGGATTTGGGTACGTGCGCATACTTGAGTGTCATGCTGAAGCTCTGCACTTTTGCCTTTTGTGTTTGTGCACCACGGTATCTCCTAGTCGATCAGAGCGCACTCTCCAACTATTTCGTCGGCTTATCTTTATTTATCTCCTCTTGTTTTTTGTTTGGTGACGCTTAAAAGCCGAATAGTTTTCAAACAAAATGTTGCTGTTCATTTGTTGATGTTTTCAAATTAATCAGCTGTCATCGGTGCCATTCATTAGCATATGTATGACACATATGTACGTATGTGCATATGTACGTATGTAACATATGTTTGGTTGTGTGTCGACATCGTTTTGCGATATTTCGCCTTCAAATCTGTCGTCGCTCCTATTGACTCCTGTTCGCACTGTGTCACATATTGAGTGACTACGACATAGCTCATGTGAAAATATGTTTTTGAACGTTTTTCTCTTGTTTTTGTTATTTTTTTTTTGTTTTTAACTAGTTGTGACCTAGTTAAGTTAATTAAGTTGCCGCTTGACTAGGCCTGGTTTTTTGTTAATGTTTTTTGTTGGCCAAAACGCGACCTCAATAGCGGCCAAGTTGCATTAGCCGTTCCGCTTGCCACGCGCCTGTTCAACACATATTTTTTGCAAGTCATATGCTGAGCAGGTCGATCAGACGGCCGTACACATTTCTCCCCCACAGCACCAATTATGAAAGATAAATAATGCACGCGCCGCTTGGAAACTAGATAACCTTCTTCCGCTCGCCTTCTGACATGGCGCAAATCATGTTACCAATTAGAAGCTGTGCGGTTCTAGCCAAGCTGCTGCGGCTGCTGCGTGTGGCACGGTGCGCATCTCACGCTGCGAAGTGCCGACTGCCGGTAACCAGTTATTGAGTACCTGTTATCTATACCTCTTGGCTGCTCATTACTCAAGCCGTGCTAATGACTGACAATGCAAATATAGAGCAAAACCCAACCCACCGACCGCAGAGACTGGCGCATTGTGTATACCCAGCAGTCAGCTGGATGAAAGTCTTACCTTTGCCCATGCACTACTTTTCAACTGAACTTTTGCATAGAACTTAGCGAGTTCTTCTTGCTGGTTCGGAGTTCTTTTTATGTGTCTGATCTGGACATAGTTTGTTAGCCTGTTATTGATAAAGTCAAACGCTGTTCAATCAAACAAAGGAAAAGGATCATGAGGACAGTTCTCTGAACATTTTTCACCTTATTTGATAGATTGAATTCCTTTGAGTTTAATTTATTGCTGACAGAGCTGCATTAAAACTTGCATCAAAGATGAATGTACATATTCCCCATAAATGGACCAGCTTAGGGTATCTAAAAGTCGTGCTGCCACTGTGCATAGAGTATATGCTTAGATCTTCTCACTTACCGCGTGCAGCTTAATTAATACCAATTATTAACCCTGTTGTGCTGCGCTTCTAATCCCCTCCCCTCCGTTTCTGGCTCCAACTGATGCCCCTAATTGAGCGCCAAATGAGCCGTTGTAATCAGAAAATACCACACATCCCCCCATTGCCGCCAGCTGTGGGTGGCATCCGCCCACCGGACAGACAGTCTTGCGTTGTGTTTCTCTCCTCAGCTTAACTAAATTCTGTAAATCAATTTGTTGTTTGTTGTTTGTTAGCCGCACATTGTTGTATGGTTCGGCTCAGTGGGGTCGAGTTGGTGTTGGAGATTGCTTTATCGGTTGTCATTGCTACTGCGATTTCCCACAGTTTTCAATCAATATTAAATGCGGTGATTTGTTTTGTATTCCTCTTTATTGATTTATATGATTTTCGGCCTTCGATTTGTTTCGTTTTTCTTGTCCCAATGCTCGCATACTTGATAGTAGTATTTACCCTTAAGAAGGGTATTACATGTTTGTCACGACATGTGAACTTGTCTTCGGCATATTCTTTATGATATCTTAACAAAATTTGGCATTCATGAGCTTCATTATGCTTCCAACGTAAAAGCAAAGTCATATCTATGTATTGATATCTTGTAAATCGGAAGAATCTTTCGAAAGCTGAATTTTCGTATGAGGAACTTATTTGTTTTCTGAGATATTATATGTCATACATATGTCATAATATGTTATCTTATTGTTTCTTTCTTACTTATAGGGTATTTAATCTTATTGTTTCGTTTATCATTGTGTTTCCTTCTGTAAATTGCCTTGAACTTTGTTATTTTATTCTACTTTATTTGTCTGTTTCCATAGTTGAGGCAGTGGTCGCTTCGGCTTCTGGGCCTTGGTTTTCATTGAAATTGAAATCTTTGTGGTGTATTTTTTTTTTTTTTTTTGTATTATATTTTTCTCTGACCTTTGGCTCCACTGCATGTAGGCTGGGGTTGGGGAGCAGAGTTAGGCTCACAACTTTACATAAATTATGCGCCAGCAAAAATAATTCATCTGCTAATTGAATTGTTGCGTCGCGTTGGGCGTTGTTTGTCATTTGCATAAAACTGTTGTGTGTAAATATTGGCTTTATCCGTCCTTCGGATAACAGATTTTTAAATTTTTAATACGCCTGCCGTGTGTGTCTGTACGTGTGTGTGTTTCTTTTAATTTGATTGTAACATAATTTAAACATCAATTCAATTTATTTATCAGTCAATTTTGAGTTTGTTTACAACTTGTACACAAGGCTTATAATGAAAATCGAGTATATTCGTTTATTTTTTGCTATGCCTGTTCCTACATAGAAACTGGGAAATTACAAAGTGCTAGATGTCCTAAATATGGCAGGTAGATTATATCCTGGGCACCTCTGAGATCGAGCTAAACTAAAATTTAGTGAGAACTTCAAGTTTAAGAGAAGCCCCTTTCGGACTGATTTAATCAGACTGTCAACAGAGCGTGGCGCAGTCGGTTACACCCGATGTTCATAGCTGTTTCGCATTCGGTATTCGGCAGCGGGAAATGGCATCGATATTGCTTCTGCTATTTTGTATATCCAGAATGTGTGTTTAGCTTAAGTCCAACAATTTGTTTGTTGTTCGTAAAACTCGTCCAGTGCGGAAATAAGCGACGCTTCAAGCGATTCGTAATTTATATCAATTCAAATACCCTAACACAATTGGCAACAGGGACCGTGGAGCGGGGAGTGCTGCGGCATTCGATTATTGTGCGCTTGTGCGTTCGTTTGCGGATCGTTCGATTAATATGTATGTGTGCATACATATATTGAGACCAGCAGCTTGTGCCCGGCATTGCCCGGCTCAAATAACATATATTTTAAGCATGCAATCGGCATCTAAGTTACGTTTGTAATTGACGCCAGGCAATTACAAAAAAAAGGTGCCACACGCACCTACTCACTTTTGTTGCCACCCGCACAATCCTATGGTAGAGAAATTTTAGATGCAGACAAGTTGTTTCATGCCGATCCATACCTGATATTTAATCCTGTTTCTGGTTTCTACACAAACGAACCAATAAATGTCAGTTAAATATAAGATATTTTTTAATCAGGCTACGAGCTCGTAGATTAAGCAGAAGCCAAGAAACATTCCATTTTTTCTTCATAACTTCCAGATTACATTTATTTAATTAACAAAGTCTTGGTACTTAATAATTGAATCAGCTTTATATTAATGATTTTTGAAAATCCACCAACACGGATGGAATATGGGCGGAAAACGATTGCTGACATTGTTTTTGCCAGCTGGAGAGTTCATTTAAGTGCGAGTTCTTGGGTAGCCCTCGCTAGACCCTCGCTTTTAGTGCATGCTATCACACCAAGCGAAGCCAAAGCCGTGACCGGCGGAACTGCAGGCTTGGGTCTAGAACTGTGCCTCGGCCTGTGCCGGGACTGGGGAGCAGCTAAAAATGCGTATGAACATAAATTTTTGCTAAACGCCCAACAAAACGAACGCAAAGAACAAAGCAAACAATAACCGCTGCACGAAGCGGGCAATCGAGGGACCAGGAAGAGGAGCGGAGTAAACGGAGTGAACGGAGTGAACCCGATAGCTGTCCGAGCTAAGCCCTGATATCATTTATCATACTAATGCCTGCACAATTGAATAGAGTGGAGGGAGTGGGTGGGGCGTAAAGCGAATTGCCGCGCTGCAGAATCATTCGACGCTTCTCTTGACACGCATCAACAAATCTGAGCCTCGATTGTGAATCTGTGAATGTGAATACGCATATAGGAGTGTGTGCGTGAGTGTGTGTGTGTGTGTGTGTGTGTGTGTGTGTGTTGACAATTGAGTACAAAACCTGTCAAAAGCTTTGCGCTTTGCTGATATTTAATCTAAATTTATATTGACAATGTTTTTACCGGGCCCAGTCACACCCGTCCAACTGGGTGGGTTAACAGTCCAGATATATCCCATTCTAATTGCTGTTGCTGCAGGTACACTGACCGCCCCGCCCGTAGCTTTCATGCACCCCCTTGCGGGCTGTTTATTTCAATTCCCATTGAAACTAGTTTGCGGCCAAGCTGTAGAATCTCAGAGAGAATTGGAGAACTGCGGGGCGTTCTGACTGACAGGCGATTTGTTTATGCAAATATTTTTGCGCAATATTAACAAAGAAGAAAGTGCGAGTGTGTGAGTGCGTGTGTGTGAGTGCGTGTGTGTGCGTGTGTGTCGCTCTGCTGTGCTTGACTTTGTAATGGCTTGTAATGATGCGCGATAACAATATGCTCATTATCAATGCCAACGACAGCAGCAACTTTTTCAACAGTTGCTGGTAAACAAGTGCGCAGCCCAAAGGGAACGACTGTAAGATACCCTCCACATTAAGGAAAATATACAGAAGCAGCATAAAGAAATATGAATTTCATCATCATGCAAAATCATTGTAAATTGCAGACCTCCTAATAGGAAGGTGCAGGCAAATGCAAAAGAAAGATGAGAGAAAAACTGCGAGAAACCCGACTGATGAGATCAAGATACCCTATAGCTATGGAATGCAAGCACAATAAGTTGGTTTATCATAATGAAAACATTTATAAAATATTTTATTCTAATTTTTATTGAATAACTTTTATTATAATCTGGCCGGTGGACATATTGATAGGGCGTCTAATTCAGTTTAAAAATCAAGACAAAAGTCGCTTCAAATTAATGAGACCCTCAAAGAATTTTATTTGTGTATGGAATATCTTCTATTCTAATCTGGCTTATTGATTATGAATATGATTTTTCAATGAAAACATTACGTTTTAGTTTTATTAAACTTTGTTTTTTTTTTTTTATATATTTTTAATTGTAATTTTTATTTGTTAGTCCAATCTGGCATGGTGGACCCGTTGATAAGCTCTCAGATAGTATATGATTTTTTGACTGCAAGCTGAGCTCTTAGCCGGCTTTAGGCACAAATTACACGCTTTTACCATCATGTTGTGCTTGACATTTGAAGCCGTGACATGGCCTTTGTTTCATTAAACTCGCACAAGTGCCCTTCCATGGGCTTGGCGTATGAATAATGTCGATACTACATTCATATTTACTGGAATTTGGAAGGCGAATGGGAAAAACGCAGTCGAATGTAATTGAAATTGAAATGAGCAATACGATTTAATCTGGTTTGCTGTGTGAATATTCATTAATTGCACAGCAATCATTGCCAAAAGATTTGCCTATCGTCGAGGCGCTTGCTCATGCGTTGAATCCATGCCAATCAATTGACGCGATGCCGCCAATTCTCGTCATCAGCATCGCAGTCATCCTCCCCCTCATCAACATTCGCATCATCCGCATCATTGTGAACGGCGAGTGTCTCATTAATTGGCTGTTTGCCTTTGTTTTCGCTGGCTGCCACTTGGGTGGCATTTGCAAAAGGCAGCAATTTAAAGTGATCCAGTTGAGCTCAGAGTTGTTGTTGTTGCTGCTGCTGCTGCTGCTGCTGCTGTTGCTTTGATTGAGCGGCATATACAGCTGTACACTTCTGATATCGGCAGCAACACAGCTGTCAGCCGCTTGAGGGAGCTCGGTGCGGTTCGTTTCATCGAGCGATAGCAGTCCTCAAGTTTTTGCATTTTGCAGCCGAAGTGAAACAATAAAACAAGCAAGAAGCAGCAAACATAAGTAAGTAAAAGTTGATTGTCGGGAGTGCCAGACTAGGAGTTACCCTAAGCCCGTGTCGAGCTAGCCTTCCTATTGGTGGCAACTGAGGGAGATATCCAAAAAATGAAATAATTCAAGTCCTTGCGAGAATCTACATACCAAATTTAGGGTATCTATCTGTTTATAGTTATCGAGCTATGCTCAAAAAACCAACTATCAAAATAGATATATGTATATCGGAAATGGGAGTAGATATATACATATGTGTGCATATGGTATACGAGAGCATATGCATATTTTAAATTTCATGTCTTTGATTAGCCACAAATTGGAAATTTTGAGTGCATAAGCAACACGTTGCCTTTTGCCTGACTCTTAGCAGCATTCGGCAAACGAACTGAAATCTTGAATTGGCCGTCTTATCAAAGCTCACAGCTGCTGTCATCTTATCGTTGGCATTGAACGGATCAGCCCAATTTGGCAGCGAATTGGCCAGACGACGGCGATGCATTGACATCATCTTCATCCTCATCTTTGGCTGGCTGGCTGGCTGACTGGCTGGCCGCAGATACACGCAACACAAATTTATCTTCTTGGCCTGCTGCTTCTTCTCCAATGTGTCTGCTTCTCCTGCAGCCATCGTCTACCTTTGTGGCGCATTATTAATATTATTCTTTTCATACCCTGTCCACTCAATAAACAAGGGTATATACAATATATATATATATATATATATGCATTAGAGAAACTGTTTTAAAGTTGTTGGCTATGTCCACTAGAGGGCGAAATTCGAAAATAAATCTCTTCTCCATAGTCTCAGACCTGGGCCACTAGGCACTGACTTGTGATGGGAGTCGGGGAGTCTCTAGTCCAATTATGCGAAAGCCTAATGATTCAATTCGCAATTACACCGGTAACAGAGTATTGCGCAGTCGGCTCTAAGCTGGCACTATTATGCGCCCATAGTCAACACGAGATTTGCTGTTCAGTTGTGGCTGTTGACACATGAAATGGTTGCACATTCCCAGCCTCCTGCCACTACTACGCCAACTGCTTTTGCTTTTGCTTCTGGTTCTGCTGCTTGTGGCACATCATCATTAAAGTTGTTGTCGTCGCTTTGTCGCTGGCATTTGGATTTAGGCGCTTCTGCTGCAATTTACCAAGAAAACTCTTGAGCAAAACGACAATGACAACGACAACGACAACGACAACATCATTTTCATTTTCATTCGCGTTCTATGAGTGCATTCCTTGCCTGAGGCTCGTTGCTTGCCTAACAGGCAACAGCCTGGTGAGCCGGTGAGCTTCAATTGTTGGCCGATTCACGAGGCTTTCGACCGGCCAAATGGGCCTAGTTTGGCCCATGCATATTGTATCGCATATTGATTTGTAATTTACGCGACGGCCTCATTTCGTTTTGCCTCTTTCCATATTCACATTTCCATTTCCATGTCTATTTCCATTTCCATTTCCATTTCCATTGTCATTGTCATGTCCATTTCTATTTCTATTTCTATTTTTATGAGCATTTTGCTCATTTCACTTTTCTTTCGACTAAGTTATTAGCCTGCCACCCTGCCCTCTTTTTGCTCACTTGCAAGTCTTGAGTCTCTTCAGTCTTGTACTTAGTTGCTGTCTGACAATTAGTTAGTCGCCGTCTCAAGTCAGTCTGTTGCCGCCTTGTAAAAGACTTCGCATTTTCTATTTCTATTCGAATTTTTTTCTCGAACGCTTTTCACTTTTCAATGAGCCGCAGTGTTTTGGCAGCGGGGCTGCGCCATGCCCACACGCAAGTTATGGTACCTTTTACTTTTACTTTCAACCGAGCAAAGAAAAAATAACCCCAATAAGAATAGAGCTCATAAATCAGACCCTTGTTCGAATGTACTTGTCTTGGCTGCCCATATTCTTTTGATTTATTTGTAAATACATTACAATATGAATATTCAATATTCTATTGTTGAATAATTGTATGTATGAACAGGCCAAAATAGCTTTGTGCAAGGCATCTCTGACGCCATGAAGTGATCTTGATGGGAACGACGCGTTCTAGCCGATTTGTCTGTCGATTTCACATACAACAAAAGCGAAAGAATTCAAATAATAAATATATATTCTCATGTAACTTAAGCAGCAAGATATTCTATTTGTGTGGATACTTAGCTGCATGTTTATCAAATCGATAAATGTCGATTGAAACAAGTTTGTTTTTAGGCATACCGCAAGGATTATAAGAGCGAGAGCTCATTGCCATTCTCCCATAAACTGCAAAAAAGCTTAGCAATGACAAGAAGAAGCACAAATGCATTCCCACTCCCACCTCCGCTCCTATCAATTTCTTAAATCGATATTTCCAATAGTCACAATTAAAAGTGCACTACTTTGGGGCTACAGTCTCAAGAGTCAGCAATCGCATAGCTTAATCTAATCTAATCTAATATAATTCAATATATAATTCCACTGAAAGCTGCAACGTTCTTATTATTTTTGTTTTCTTTTGTTCTCATTGCAGGTAAGCATAAGCCGTAAAGCATTAGGCAAGCAATTATGGAAGTTTTTGGCCAACAGAGGACAGCTCTGGCGGGTGGTCAATAATACTTAGCCCTCCTCTTCTGTGTGTCTGTGAGTCATGCCGTGCGACAACTTGATGTTGTATATCAACTTCAACAAAAACAACAAGAACAAGAACTGTATCTGGCTCTCTCTATATGCGGTATAAGCATATGTCTCCGTCGCTGCCTCTATCTGTTGCTGCCAAAACTAACTGCGTTGCATCGCATTTCGCTGTTTGCCATTCGCCATGACTCACTGTACCGGCTGCTAAGCATTTGCTGTGCGTATGTGTGTGTATGTGATGGCATTTATTGCTCGGCAGAACATGGCAAGCTAAAATTATCTCACAAACATCTCACGACTGAGTCATCCTCATCTCTAGGGATGCAGCAAAGGCGACACGGCCCTGAAAGGCCTGCCTCTGTCTAACTGACTGACTGACAGGCTGGCTATCTTTTGCTTAGCTCATCTATTGTCCGCTTTATTTTTGGCTTTTGATTATAATTATTGCAAACAAATGAGAGACCCTCAGCCATGGTGTAAAAACCCCGAATATATAGGATTGGCTGGCTGACTCGACAGGTTCCAACAAGCGCTTGTGACCCAGCTCGACCGGAGTGGGTCACAGCCCCAAAACCAATTCGAGAAACAACAAAAACAGTTGCTGGTCAAAGCATTCAATCGACAAATCGGCAAATCAACAATTGCCTTTCACTTTTGCATTATCACAAAATTGCTGGCGATTCATAAGCAAAAGATACAAATGCACAGATACAGATAAAAAGTATCTGCCGCTGCTGCTGCTGCTGCTGCTGGTCAATCAACCTGTTGACCACTCGGTCGACTCCGTCAGCGGCAAGTGTTAAGTGTTAAGATCTCTGATCAGCGTTCACCGATCAGCGCTGTGTGTGGCCACAAGCTCATTGTCCATTGGCCAATTGACAATGTCAAAGCCCAATTTTAATTTCGTTTCCAATTCGAATGCGAATTGCTTGTTGTATAATCTGCGGGCATCAACTCAATTTGTTTGCCTTTCGACTTTTCAACTCTCAGCATGGGTCATTGCACTTTGGCATCGATGTGTGCCACAGCCAGAGCTGAGCACTGACCACAGACTTTTGGCACAGCCTACTTAATCGCATAGCCGCATCTTAATTTGGCCCCAATATCATAATGTTGAACGTTCGCAACTGAAATTGACTTTTCAAATGCAATTCAATGGCAATGTTACTCCGCCCCCGCCCCCCGCCTCCCCCGGCTGGGCAGCGAGAGAGTCGCAGCGACAGCGACAGTGACAGAGCGAAAAATCGAAGGTCTATCTTTGTGTGTCGTCATCGGGGCGACATCGGCAATCGATCTTATCAACAGCTCCGAGGGGCAGTTCGACGCACCGAAAACCGAAAGATCAACAACTACGCGAAATCATTATTTAAATACAAAAACGTGTTCATAATTTGTCAAACAAGACAGCAGACGGCGACAGGCAGCAAGTTCAAAGTATGTCAATTGCCAATGCTCGACTTCGGCATACCCTTTGGTACAAATATCGGGTGACATTACTTCTTTTTTATATACCGAAAAATAGCTTCTCATATATGTTTCTTTCTTTAGCTGAGACAAAACAAATTTAATTAGTTTAGTTATTAGTTTATTTTAATTGATTATATTTGTATATTATTTTATATGCATTTTTTTATTTACACTTTCGTTGTCCGACTTAGCCAGATTTTCCCCTTGTACACTAAACGCCCTTTTCCACTGAGTGGAATGAATTCGCCTAAGTCGTCTTATCACACCCTTACAGATACTCGCAAGCTAATCGAATTGACAAGAAAAAGTTGTTGGGCATTTGAAAATCGGTAAAACACATATTCATTTAATGTAGACGGTCGAATCAAACTTGAGCTATTGCTCATACAACCTTGAATCCCCATTTTCACCAAGGTGGGTCAATGTTTAGAAACAAAGGAATCGCGACTCAAATGAATTTTCACAAAGATCCTTAAAAATGAGTTTGAACGGCTAGCTGATTGGCTTGTAAACAAACACGTTGCATACATTTACTTTCCACCAGTTTTCCACAATTGCGGGTGGAATTCGTCACATAGCTCTTAAAGCTTTGGCTTTGCGATGATCAGCCATTAGTCAGTAAGTCGGGAAAAACAGGTTTATATATGTATGTAGATAAATGTTGTCTTGATATTTGACACTCGCAATCAGCCGAATACGCAGAGAACGAATACAAATACAACATGTGAGCATGAACAGCGACAGTTTGAGTTTGTTTTTTTTTGTGTTTTGGGTGTTCTGTCAGGAATTTCATTTGATCGACATGATTGCAGCACCACTGTGCTTGCTGGCAATGGCGAGTTTGTCGGCCCCGCGCTGCGAATCGTTGGATGTCGCCTTTTTCACTGCCCAAAGCTAATTGTGCGTTTGCCATACCATGAACCCTAGTGGCCAAATGCTTTCGCATCCGCAACAGAGGGCGTCGCAGACGTCACCCGCCACCAGTTGACTACTTGACCAGTTGACCACTTGACCAGTTGACCAGTTGACCAGCTTTCTCGTCGTTTCGGATGAATTTTGAAAATCGAGTTCTCGCCTTGAACCTACAAAGTTTGTAGCCAGCTGCCAAAAACGGATTTGAATTCGTGTTGTTGCTGAATCTTTAATTCCGGAAGCTTATCCAATTGTTGTTCTAAGTACTGTTGTTGTTGCTTTTGTTGTTGATACTCTTTCATTATATTCATTTTTATTTGTTTATTCGCGTGTGTGCGGATCGAGAGTTCAGCGTTTAAAAATTTGGCAGCGGTGCAGTTGGCGATGCGTCGGTTTTTGTGGCTCTCAATTGGCAAGCTTTTGGGCAGTTTGCGTTTTGTTTATAATTTGCCAAAAATCAATTTACGTTTATTTTGCCTGCATTTTTCATTTGGATCATTAAATTTAATTGCTTTAACATTTCGGTGTCATATGTTCAAAGTCTCTAGACTTTGCTTTTAATTTGCAATATTCGGCTTGTTGTTGTACGTGCCCAACTTTTAATTCATTTCCACATTTGCGTTTAGTCATAAAGTGTTGTTAAAAGTATTTGCCAAATTGCCAAATGGTCGAGCGAAAAACATGAACACAAAAATGTGATAGCTTTTTAAGTAACTCGCACAACATTTGTCGGCTTTTAATTGCGGCTATGTTTTGCACATTGTCTCGGCCGCAAGCTCGAGAGCTGTTCATCAAGTACCCAGCCCTGGCCCTGGTCAAACCAGATAATTCATGTACATATGGCTGATAAAAGGGAAACCGAGTCTATTAGCTCGCCATTGGGAATATATATGTAGATATATATATATATATGTATATATGGAGGGGTCACACAAGCGTTCTTCTGATTGTTAGCCTCTCAGAATGCCTCCCACTGCATATTTGAGAGAAAACGAGTTAACTAAAAGAGATATTTTCTTGTAAAGGATCTGTGTGGATCACGGTTGCTCCACATTCAGGTAGGTCCCGTTGTGAGAGTTTCGAGCTAGTTTTCGTTTCGCTATATATTATCAGATAATATATATAAATATTATATATATTCTATAACCAGACTCGCTGTGGATAATACATATACAAGCCGCATGGATGTTATTCCTCAGCAACATTCTGTATCAAAAGGGATATTGAAATATATACATAGATTGCACAAACCTCTTATACCCTTTTTCTTAACCAGCTTACAGGGTATGATAAAAATCATTATGACTATATTTCATATACACATATACATATATTTAATGACTTAATTCAATGTTTTAAAACGTTTCTCTTAGAGTTATTCTCAATTATTTCGCCCCAACTTTGCTGCCACTGCCGCCGTCCATTGTATTCTTGAAATAAGCACACACATGTGTGTGTATGTACATATATATATATATAGATATATAGTATATATATGCCATATGTACATTCGTATTTAAATTGGTTGCTTTGTTTGTGTTGCCATTTCATAAATTATTGCACAATTAGCCTTGAATGCTGAGCGTTCAGCTTGGGCCCTGTGCTTGCTGTTGTTGTTGATGTTGTTGTTGTTGTTGTTGTTGACAGACAGTTGTTGTTCCCTTTTTAAGTTCGCTCTGGGTGAGCAAGATTTGCATGATCTGCGTCAGTTTTCGCAATCGCAATCGCTGCATTGGCCGTCTTGTAGCTCTTTGAGGTCCCCAGCTTCCAACTCTACTTGCGGTCGTTCTAAGTTCTTCGTCTTCTAGAAATTATAATCCATTTGGCACTTGGAGTCATTTGATAGAATAGAATAAGAATGTGGTTATTTCCCCACAGTTTTCATCTCTAGTGCCCTCTGCTCCCTGGCATTTTGCCGTGCATGTCCAGAGCTCATTTATAACAGATTCTCAGCCTGCAGCCAGAGTCATTAACATTTCTAATTGCTGCCGAATTGTCTTGAAATGCATTGAAAAGCTTTTTTTGATTGATTGCCAGGCGGAAAAATTGACTGGCCAGCAGAGCGACAGCTAATTGCCACATTCATTCAGCCACATTAGCTGACCCTAGGTTGGGTATTCAACTGCTGTCATGTCAGTCAAAAGCTTAGCTAAATGTAATGTATTTTGCTGCAGGAAATTGAAATGCATATTTTAATGGCACGTGTAGCTGCGTTTGTGTTTCAGTTGCATTTCAACATTTCAATTATAAGTTTTGGCATTTGTTATCGAGGCTGACGGCCGTTTGGCCGACGTTTTGCCAAATTTTGGAAATTGCATGTACATCAAAGCGTTGGCGTGGCAATGCTCTGAATAATACAGGCAAATACCATATATCCCAAAGGTGTGTTCCAAAGCTACCCTCTAACTAAAGACCAAAACCAGCTTGTTATTACCATTATCTTAACAGTTAAAATTTGTTCGCATTTTTTATATATATTCTTGCACATCACATGTAGAGCCATGTATTAACTTTATTTTGATATCTCGTCCCGTTACTGTAGTATTGATTTTGAAATAGAGAAAGGGTATCGCCTAGTCGAGCACTCGCGCCTAGATTACACTCGCTTGCTTTTCGCCCAAGGTCACATCGCGAGACCAGAGCTCAACTCTGAACTTGAATCGATGAACGAGCCCCTTTAACTGAATCGATTACTGATTGTCGATTGAAGGCGAGCGAATAAAAACTTGTCGAATCTGAAATTCAATGCGCTTCGTTTGTTGTCAAACTGTGGATGCTGGGGACGAGGCAGCAGAAATGGCAGAAGTCGAATGCGAACTTAAATATGTATTAAATTTGAATTGTTGAACCATTGAGCAATGTTGGTATTAATCGAATTGCTGACGCTTTGAGTACTATGCCAAATGCAATTCACTCATAGATTGGTCAGCTTTTCCAATTGTCAGCCCGTCCAGAGCTTTGCTCTGGCACGGCAGGTGTGCCAATTTCCAATTGGGTATTTACTCTTGGTCCCGCTCAAATGCATTGCTAGCACCTGAGCAAATGGAGCCATCACAAAGCAAAGTAAAATGAAAATACAAAAAGAAAAAAAGAAAGAAAAGAAAACGAACGTAGTCAAATGTTGAGCACACAATGGCATTAGTCAACACTGTTGTAATCCAAATGCTTGGCTGCTCACGGGAGCAGCTCGGAAACAACGAAAAGAAAGCAATACGACTTTGTGACAAGTGCAAATGCTGGCCTCATTTGGACTGCATTATGTGTGTCAATAACTGGCGCCTGCCAATGGCCATCCATTGATATGAATATGTCAACATTAAGCGACAACGAAAGATGTCCAGCTGTTTACTGGCTTTCAGATCCTTTGGCTTGTGAGTAATTGATGTGGTGAATTGGGAAAACAATTTAATAAGAGCCAGGGAATTGGGCTTACATGGGCAAAAGTTAAACTTTCGCTCGATTTCCTGTACAAATATGTTTCATTAAATCGTTGTTCATCACAATAGAACGTTTTGAGTTTCACCGATTTTATAGATTTCACCCGTAAGGCTGAAAACTTGGCAAGAAACTCAACTTTGCAGTAAGTCGTTAACAAAGTTTTTTGAAGAATGCAAATAGGCATCGCTCGAATTAAAATATATACAACCATACTATTTTTAACCACTTTTAAATTCACATAATAGTTTTCCGCTCATTTTCCGAACTTACGGGTGAAACTGCCAAGTAGCGCACTGTTGCGGCGTGGACTGGGTAATAACCAATCAATCAGTCGAACAGGCCTTCAGTCAAGGACAGACAGTCTTATATATATGTACATTTATACAAAGCATATATATATATATATATATATATTGTACATTTTCGTGCGTAGAATCTGCTAAGCAGGATAAGCATCTGGAAAATGTACTTGATATACATTGCTGGCCCTGTTGTACATTTGTATTCATAGATTCATGCGGGGTAATCAAATAGCAAATGTGAGTTAAGATGCTGTTTTTGCTGCTCAGGTTGTTGTTGCTGCTACACAACTGCGCAGCGTGACAAACATGGCCAATTATTTGGCAGAAATCAAAGGCATATTTGTCTAATGGCCACAAACTGTTGCTGTAAGTGTGACAGCGCCGGGTGCCTGCGGTCAAAGTGGCGCTCATCGGAGACATCGATGCCAACCATCGCAGTCGCAGTAGCAGTGCGTGCAGTGCCGAAGGGCAAATCTTGCTACTAAAGTCACGTCCTTGACTTAAATATGTGCGCGCCGTCAAGCGACAAAGAAATAAAATTAAACATTTTGGTAAACTCGAGTTATAAACAAAAGTGCAACAAAAAATGAGTGCAAAAGCTTCAAGATGTTGTGTATAGTACGAGTAGCAGTTGTATAGGTGAAAACAAGAGATGAAAATTCCATTGACGAAAACGCTCACAAAGTAGAAGAAAAACTTCACACAAAACTGGGCGAACTGGGAAACCAATTAAAATCTTTTGGCAGAACAACCATCATCAATGAAAGCAACTTTTGTAGCAAGCGTGCAGCTTGTGCGCTGCTCTGCTCTGCGCTGAGCTACTTGTAGATACATTTGTATCTTTTGGCTGACGTCCGCAATTTATGACTGGCTGCACACACAGACACTCAAACCGTTCCCCCAGTCCACAGTTTGCGGTTCTTTTCTCACACTTTCGGTTCGGCAGTCGGGAGGTTGGCGAAACCCTTGGCCCATTCCCGTTAACCATGTGACTCATGTGCACTCTCCATTGACGAAACCGCGATTTGTGTTTTGCGATTCGTTCGAATTGGATGAGTTCGCTTGAATCGCCAGTCAGACAGTCAGTTACCCCACCCCACTGCTCCCCCCAGTCAGATTGAAAGAACGTCCACCCGCCTGTCCGCTCGCTTTCTTTTGCCTAAACGTATTCGCAGAATTTTTAATGCCGACTACGCTGCTTTTCTTTGCCACATGGTAAGGTACCACTGTGTGTTGCACAGCGCGGAGGGGCCATTGACCCGACCGCGAAATTTTCACATTTTCGTGTAATATGCCACCCACCACCAGACAGTGAGACGCCCAAAGGTCGACTTGGGAACCCGCATTCCAGCCTGCACTCATACTCAAAGAGAGCACCTTTAAAGTGTTCCGGCGCGTAGTTGGGCGCACGGTCGGGCAAAGATGCGTACGCCACGCCCAGCGATTGATTGATTGACAAACTGTCTAACAGACGAACGTTTCCATTTCTCTTGCCTCACTGTCGCTATGCCTCCCGCTCGCCCGCTCTCACTCTCTCTCTCTCTCTCTCTCTCTCTCGCTCTCGCTAGCCCGGTTGGCTAATCAAATTGCCAAGGCACGCCCCTGCCAAAGTGCCGCCCTCAGCCGCGACTGGAACATCAACTAAATTAATGTAAATTGAATGACACGCAAAGGAACCGCATAGAACTCCAAGTCCCTGGCCAGGCCAGGCCAGGCCAGGCCGGCACTGGAGCAGAGGAGCATACGATGAAATATGCCAAACAATGTGCCACAGAGCAGACACGTTGGGCAGGGGGCAGCAAGGGTAAGGAGGGCTACTCGCACGGGGCATAAATACAACGTAAAGTAAAGCAAATTAATTTATTTCGCCCCAACTCCAAAAGCAACGATCCCCCCAAGCCAACAGCTCTCAGCTTTCGGCTAAGCCATGCCGCTTTGAGGCGGCTCCAACGCTTTGTTGTCAACTTCAAACTCATGCTCTCATCGCTGACGGCGCGTCGTCATCGCCACCGGAATCGACTTCCTGCCTGCCAGCCAGCCTGCCTGCCTGCCTTGTGAAATCGTGCGTGGCCGCATCCGTCTGTCCCCTCTGTCTATCGGGGTGTATCAGTTGGCTCCTTAGAATATGCTAATGAGCATTTAATTTGCTGTCGCGCTGGCTGCGTGAATGCCTCAAATTCACTTTCAACTTCAGCGGCCTTAGTAGCTGCTCTGCTTTGACTTTTATTCAGATACCGTTCTTAGAACTTGTTATCTTGTCTTGTCTTTGTCGTTTGTTTTTGTTAACAATTTTTATAATTGTTTTTAGTGTCTAAGCTCGAATTAAACTGTGCTCGAGTTGAACACCCGCTAATATCCAACCACCCCTAATATCTAGTGTATCCGCAAGGCGTATCTAGCTTTAAGAATATTTAACTTTTACGATTATTCATGTGTTTATTATATGCTTTTTGAGGGTATTACAATTTTATCGCGAAATGTGTTATGTAATAAACGGAACGTCTCCGACTCCATAAAAAAGATATGTATACATTAAATTTTGATCAGTATAAACAACCGAGTCGATATAGCCATTCGTTCCCAGCGATTGTCAGGCTCGTCTTTTTGCTGCATCAGCCGGATCGGACCACTATGAATATGTCGTAGGAACGATCGCTCGAATATAAAGTTCTTGTTGTTATTTGACTTGGCAATTTCGAGCTCCACTAACAAATCAACAACATTTTATCAACATATATTATGTTATTTATCTGTATAAAAAGATTCAGTCGAAAAAATAGTATTTGTACGGTTTTTCAATATCTTGAAGCTTCAATCGAACAATCGGTCAGAAAAAAAATTGCGCTTCCAAGCCAGGGTATTTATTCTTCGTGCCGAAGCTAGCCGTTCTTGCTTTTTACCTTTTCATTTAGATACTTACAATTTAAGCATATACAAATTATGTTTACATGATGTTTCGCATGAAAAAGTTATAATTGAAAAGGATTTTTTTCTTTGGTGAAAACAATCTGCAAACTGCCGGAAAACTATATATATTTTATGTGTTTTTTTTTTTTGTGTGTTGCCTCGCCTAATTTGTGTAAAATAAACTTTGGCGTCCGATCACACACACACACACATAAATTGTAGTGGGCAGAATAGAAGAATATTTTGCTGAGGCTTCCTGCTTCCTTCCATGTTTTCTGACCAACCATTCCTCGAAAACTTGTTGGCTTCAAAATTGTTATAAAACTTATTTTCTCATTTAAAAGAAATAAATAATAATTTAACCCCGAAACTGTTTGCTCTGGGTCTTGTGTTTCGATGATATGTATTTATGTATATGGCAGCATTCTAATTGGGAAATTAACTAAAGCAAAACATTCTGGTGTGTTTAAATAATTGTTTTTTTTTTTTTTGTACTTGCAATTAAAGCAATTAAAAGCTCTAGGCGGCAGTACCCGACTAGGAGACGCCCTGAGCCCCACACTGAGCTGCTGTCACAAACATTCTGGCCCCCTCCTACACACACACGCACACTTAATCACACACACGCACACATGCCGTTTGCTGCGGCTGCGCTGCGTCCTCCCTTGGCCACACACTATGGAAAATGGAAAATGGAAAATGCTTTCGAGATTAACTTCGGCTTTTATTGTCCGATCTTTATGAAATTTTAGGGTCATAAATATGGCATGTAAATATGTGTAAATACCAAAACCCTAGAGTATGCATCAACAATTGAGTTTCTTTCTTTTATTTTCTGAGAGGAGGTATTCAAAGAGTGAAATATTCTGAATATGTTAAACTATACGAGAGAGTCTGCATATCAAATTTTGCGCCCCTAGGTAGAAAAAGTTCAGAGATATGCATAAAAATGTAATTTAATGATCGATTTTTATCGACTTTATGACAAGCTATCGATGATTTGAAACAAACTCGACTGCGTGGAAGCTAGGAGAACCGACATTTAAGTCTGTAGCTCTTATAGTATCTTTAATTGACGCGTTCATACATACAGACGGACATGGCTAGGTCGTCTACAAATGACAGTTCTAATTCGAGTGAGTAAATCAAATTTGCTCAAAGTTATGAGTTTCGAGTGAACGATGTATTTGCCGTTGCCTCGCGACAATTAGTAACGAGTATTTCCTGGCAATGACACTGAGAGAATCGAGGCTGGAGGCTATCCAACGATAGCAATCTGTCATCACGAATCTGTCGTCGAAGCCGTCGATAAACGATATTCAAAGCCATTCAACAGTGTGGAGCATGTTTCTGCTTGTGTAAACTGTTGCCTTTGTTTTTATTGTTCCATGTGGCAACTTCAATGTCAAAGTCGGGGGCGTTACTCGTGGGAGTTTAACACGCAAACAATATACACAGCATGTATTGAAATCATTTTTTACGACAGCTTATGGGCAGTTTATAATTGATTTTTACGCTCATTTTATGGGCTCCCCTGGCTGCATATAATTTAGAATGCAAATTCGAACGCAACTGAAACTCAACATCAATAAAAAATGAATATTGCAATTTGTCAACGTTGTTGGTTTTTCTGTTTGTAGTCAGTAAAAATATGTTTATGCCATGCAATCAGTTGGCCGTTGATTATGACGCCATCCCCCTTAGCACAGGAGCGGGTGCTCAACAGAGAGCCATAAATTGTACCACCAAATAAAATATGCAAACATTTACGGAAACTGTTGAAGCATGCATATGTCATGCAAAATGCTTTACAATAAAACACACAAAACAATTCGTAAACGGGTTTGAATTTCAAATGTTTAAAAATGTCACTCTTCATTGAGAATTCTTTAATAAGCGCACAAACACATATACATGTATGTGCACAGATTAAAGCAAAGAGCAATTCGATAAAATAAATATATTTATTTATTTATAACATATATAAGTAAGGGCACACAGTAAATGGATAAAATATATATATATCTGATTTAAATAGTTCTTTTAAAGCAAATATTTGTTTAGTTTTATCTTGCCAATAGATAGATTTATTTGAATGCACAACTTGCGATAAATAAATGTATTAAATATATATGAATATACGAATTGCGGAAATGCCCCAGAACTATGAATCAACATGCATATAATGATATACTCGTTATACTCATTTGTTTATAAGACCCTGAGCATTAGTTCCACTTGGCGATTGTCTTTAATCGTTTGATTTATGCAAGATTTTTGGCAGCTTTTGGCAGTATAATAACTTTCTTTTGTGGGCCAAGTATTATGGTTACTTTGACTTCTATTAGAATTCATAAAAAACCAAAAATAAATATTATTTTATTACCGTCCGAACTGCCCTCGTGGAGCAACAACAACTATTTGTGTATTGTATTGTTGTATGCTGCATGTTTAATATGTTTGTCTCGCATTCAATTTGCATGTCGCCCACGGGGCAAAGAAAAGCGTGAAATATGTTAAGCGCCTTAGACACAAACAATGGCGCTGACATCGGAGCTGACGCAGCTACTCAAACCTAAGCCGACGGCGGCTGCAAATTTATCTTATTAACTAAAAAGCGAAACCAGCCTACAACAACAGCAACAGCAACAACGGCAATTTTCGCTTTCGTTTGTCGGCATTTTGGTGGCTTTTCATTGATTTTTGTTATTTTTTTTTTTTCTTTTAATATAGCGTGTGGGCGCTGCCGCCCACATGCACCTGATGCAGCTTCATAGCTAGAAAACTGAACAAAAACTTTAGACACTCGTTAAATCTCAGTTTTCTCAGTGAGACACAGGTATTCACGATGATATCAGCAAAAGTTTACTTCCGACTTATTAAGGCTATTTTACTGATTATTATCATTGATGAAATTCAATAAAAAGCGATTTATGCGCTCTCAATGTGTAGTCTTTTGCAGGTTGTATGAAGTTTTGCCTGTATTAAGAGTAACATTTTTAGGCGGCAGATCTCTGGCTGATGAGTTGGGAGGACCTACGTCCATTTTCAAGTCTCCAGCTCTTACAGGTTCTAAGATCCTTGCGTTCATACACGTAGACGAACACATTGTCATAGCTAGATCGACTCGGCTATTGATGCTGATCAAGAATATAAATAACCTATGGTTTCGGAGATGATTCCTTCTATATATATATATACTCTTTTTTAAAATAAACATAATAGTTATTCTGTTTTGGGAATATCTAACTGTGTATGTAGATACCTGTTCCTTTCTATATATTACACATTTCTTGACACAATTGCAGAAGGCATAGACATAAAATATTCTATTCTAGAAATACACTTTTCATGATAGACGATGCATTTTGAGTTATCTTTAAGCTATTCATTTGACTCACTCACAAACGATCTAATGCCTCGTCGTAGCGCACAAAGGCCTTACTTATATTATTTTAATCTGTTTTCGTATATATGTATGTCGATTATTTTACGCTCGAAAATGTTGCATTAAAGCTAACCTCAAATTGTGTGCTTCCTCCATTTCTTTTCAGGTGAGTCAATGTCGCGTGCATTCAAACGAAACGATTGAACAGCTACAAAAGAAAAACCTTAAAATTAAACCCATTGATTGTGAGCTGCGCATTCTAACTGAAGAGAACAACACGCGTATCTTAATTAGCTCGTGCAACGTGTTTTCCACTTGTTGCATACAAAGCTTTTTTTTAGCCCCAACCGCAGCACAGACAAAACAAAAAAACAGAAGAAGTCACAAAAAACGCAGCTAGAGTCGAGTAAGTGCATCACGCACCTGCGTCAGGTACGTCTTTTTTCAACTTTCCGGCAGCGGCAGCGGCTGCGTGTCCGCCTCCGTCTCGGGCTCCATCTGCGGCTACGGCCAGAGGCCTGCCGTGGCATTTGGCACGTTTAAATGTTTGCGCATTTGAAATGTGATATGCCATCGTGGCCGAATGAGTGTCGCGTTTGTCTCCGGTGAGCGGCGCTCTGACTGCCGTGTGACACACATGTCCGCCCAGCCCCCCGGCCGTCCCGGCCGTCCCCTATCCGCTTGCAACCGCCAGCCTGTTAATCTAAGTACACGCGCGCACACACACGGATAAGTTTTAGTTAACTGCCGCCCTGCACGTTGCGTTTGACTACAATACAACTTTGTTGTATTTCTGTTTTTTGTATATATTTTTTTATTTTATTGTCTCATGAGTGAGGAGCAGAACAACAGAACACACCCAAATGTAAGTTTCCATTACAACAACTGGCTGCGATGCGTCGGCCCCCGAAACAACGCTTGTCGTCATGGTCTATTTGGCTTTTAGGTTTTCAACTTGGAATACTACAACATACTCAATTCCTCAATGTTTCCCTATCGTCGTGTTGTCGTTTTGTCGCTTGTCGCTTGGCTGTCAAAACATTTTGTGGGCGCGTTTGGCACAATGTTTTATTTGCTTGTTCGCTCCGCTCAAAGAATGTGCTGTAAATTACAGGCACATTTTGAGTATGACCAAATTACCGGCAACTTCCAACTGCCAACAGCAGCAAGTAGAAGTGCTCGAGTAAAGAGTGCACGAATCATTGACACCCTGTGGCTAGATTAAACGCAGACAGCAAGCTTTTAATGTTTGAATATTGATTCTTAAATAGCTTGAGTGTTCATTATCCGATCTTAATAGAAATCATACGGATAGAAACATGGCTTCCAACTGTGTACAATAGGTGAGGTTGACTTACTTAAAATGGAAAGAGTTCTCGTTTATCTGCGATAAACTTGACCTACCTATAACACAGCTTTTGCTGTCGCATTCCTCGATTTTCATTTGTGTTCAATGTTTATTTTGGGATGCCCCTTTTAACCATTTTTAATGGTTACAGGGTATAGCAAACGAACGAACCAACGAACGAACGAACAGTAAATTCATTTTGAAAGATTAACCGCCTTCAGCTAGGACTTTATGTATTGTACGCCAGCCGCCCACCCCACGGGTGCGGAGATGCTTTTACTTGCTCGGGTCGGCTCGGTCCGCAGCGAGCTGGAGCTAAATTTACCTTTTATAAGGACCCAGAAGCTGGTTGCTGCTCACAGCTGAACAGCTTAAAGGATTCTCTTGCGGCCCCTTTGCTTTTATTTAATAATAATAAAATTCTTTGCTTTCTTTATTTATATATATACATATATATATATATTTTTTTCGTGTTGCTGCGCTCGTGAACGGGGTGTGAGTCAAATAATCTTGTGCGTCTAAGGGATTTGAAATAATTTTCTAAAATTACAACAGTTCTTGGCAATGGGTCCCTAGCATGGAAAGCTCTATTAAGCCCAATATGAAATCATTTTGCATTTTACAATGCGACTGCCAAAATTGGGAGCCCAAAGTTGTAACTGTTGTTGTTATTGTTATTATCGTTGTGGTGGGGGACAGCTCAATCGCTGGAAATTCGTTGGAGCTAAATTGCTGAAAAATTGGCTTGTAATTATAATGGGTAGCAATAAGCCAAACAGAGTTCAGGCAGCGATTTCATGCATCATTTCTCGCTCAAAAAAGCCGGCCAAAGGAAACCCAAAGACAGCAACACGATGTCAGCTAAATATTTGGTCGGTTACTTGAATTTAGATTTCGTGACGTATGAGCAATGAACGACTGGCAATGAACGCGTGAATATTTCATTTTCTTTATGCCAAATTACAGAGACCAAACTTAAAGGTCATTAATTAATGTCTTATTTTTAGAAGTCGACTGTACTCTTAGAGCGTGAACTCAAAGGCTAAAAGGTTGTCAAGAACGCATGAAAGCATTTTCATTTACGGCCGACTTTTGCCAGTTGGTAATGTTCATAATTAAATGGCCTCAAATAGTGATATAAGCCTACATAATTTCATTGTACACTATCCGATGGCAACTCTTTAAATAGCCATCAAGAGTGCGAACGCCCGCCACTTCAGCCGATTCCACTTTTCAAAAGTGTTTATTGGCTTTGGCCCTTAAGTGTACACAGTTTTTATTAAATATTCTCTCGGCTATTTTATTTTTTTTTTTTTTTGATATGGTCAAGCGGCTAATGGATTTTAAGAATTCTTTCATGGTGTTGCCATAATATTTGCGCAGGTTTGGCACGGCTTGGGCTTAATGTTTGATTTATGTCGAGGCGGAAAATAACAAACTTTCTAACCACTTACTGTTCATAAATATTGGAGCACATCCGATGTCGATGATGTTGCTGATAATTATCTGATTTATTATTTATCAGAAAAGCATAAAAATAAGGAATAAACTTGAATAAACTTGCAAAAAACATGCTCAGCACCTGGTAAATGAAGGTAGCTGATAAACACTTTATGGACAGCGTAGGGCTAGGACAAGCAAGAAGGTTTCTTATTCTCGATATGATGCGAATTATCAACATCGATAAGGATGACACATGACCTATTATAGATACCTTACCTCTAAGATCGATTGGTTTACAGTTAGGAATAGAGCAAATGGTATAGACCGATTTGTTTAACAATGTTATATTATATTCAGCTATTTATTATACACCATATATATGCATATCTAAGGTTATGCCAACGGCATTATGCTGTAGGCATGTGTGCCACAGGGTTGTTGTAGAGGCAGATATCAAATGGCCGCTCAGTTGTCACTGGATCTTATGATAATTAGTGGGCACGACTCTTATGTGTGCACACATTTAATCATTCATCCATTCCTGTAGAGGCACAAATTGTGTCATGCAAGCCGAAAACCGACGGCGGTGCAAAGAAACCGATCAGACCCATGATTTTAACGATGTGGAAAATGCCGCATTTGCATTTTCATTAACGCCGATGCAGCAACTAATGAAGCTGTTCCGCCATCGAAGATCGCGTGGGCGCCCAGCCATGAATTATGAATGAGCTGAGCCAATCAGCTGGTCAGCTGGTCAATTGGTCAGCCAGGCCAGCACAACAGTTACCCAAATGTTACCATATTATTTACACTAAGCCCCACTAAAATTGCATAATGCTTAAGCTATCAATTGGCTCGCGCTGCAACTGGCGAGCGGTTTGTCCAGGCATTTAGCGCATCCATTCGTAGGCCAATTGCAGCATAGAAAATGAAAATATGCTAATCAGTGTGAAAAACCTGTTGCGTTTCTCGACTTAACATTGGCCCGATAACACCGGCACGGCAAGCCTTACCTGGCCTGGCGAGATGTTGTTGTAATTACCGCTTAAAAATTCAATTTGGGCCGACAGCTGCCAAGCCTCAACCAAGACACAACTAAAGATACCCTGTAATGCGTGTTGTCTGAGTGGACAATGAATGAAAACGAAGCCAAAACAGAAACTCTAGAACGAAATTTTAATCAAGAATTCTAGAAATACTCAATATGAAACTGGCCATATACAATTCGATAAACGTGCCAACTGATGTATCAAAGATATTGATTACATTCTCAGCTGTTCTTGCATATATAAATATGTGTACAATATACATTTCCTTAGATAACAACAAGTTCCATTACGTACAATATAGACCACAATGCGTTGACCACAATCGCACGCCAAGCCAGTTGGGTTTGTTAGATCAGCATGAAGGGTTTCTGATTTAAATGATCTAAAAGAATAAACCCCTTTTGTAGATTTATGACTTATATCTTATTAAAAGCCTAGCGAGGGAGAAGCTGACCCCTTACACCGGCTTATAAGGGTAAACACTAGCTGAACCTTAATCTCAGCCAAACCATATCTCTATCGAAAAATGCTTTCGTTCTGATTCTTTTAAATGTTTTTAAAATATAGCAAAATTTAATCGTTCCTAACGATAGTTTCTCAGTCTCTGAATATTAAGGGTAACTAATTTTAATAAATAATAACATAAATATTGTTAAATAGAATTGTTTATTCGCAAACTTCTAAAAATAGTACGCTCCAAAGTCAAAACCTGGCTTCACATATGAGGAAACCTAGGTTCACGAACCGAAACTTGGTTCAAGGCATGGCTTTCAGCCCTGAACCGAACTTCGAGCCCTTAACCGAACCAGCGAAAATTTGTGCTTTTTGGGTTCGCAGGGTAGGGTATATCAATGTGCATCTTATGCTTTACTTAGTCGTAGTTCCATTTGAGAGACATTAGTGTTTAATTTAAAAGCCGCCACAAAAATTGTGCAATACTATTTGTATTTAGTATCTGTATATGCCTCTATGTCTATATGTCTGACGATTTCAATTTCATGCTTGTATTTGCGTTTGTATGTTTGCGTGTTTGCATTTGATTTAAAGCTCAGCTGCAATTTATACGATTTGTTCAATCGTTCGAACGCACTTTTCCAGCCACCTGTTAGCCGGCTTGTTGTTTGTTAATAAATAATGGAAATAAGACTTGTTGCAGGTACATATGTATCTGCTTTTTGCAGTTTGCATTGTTCATTTGACATGTTTGGTGAAATGCCTAGCCCCGTCTCTGCCCCACAGCACTTTTGAAGTCAACAACGAATCTGATGTTTATGTTGATAAAAAGTAAGCGGCCATTTCTTGTTGTTGTTGTTGTTGTTGTTGTTGTTGTTGTTGTTGTTACTGTTGTTGTCGACTGTGGCTCAGGTATGCAACTGCAGTTAGCATTTACCATTCGTTTTGCCTGCTCACAGATACACATACATACGTATGGATACAGCTACAGATGCCACTTGACGATAATCCCCTTGTGTCGTTTATTTTTTTTTTAACAATCGATCGAAATCACGCATTTTATGCGAGTGCTTAAATACTTTGAATACTTTTGTTAATTTATGATTTCTGGCGCCTCGCTTAAGTGTGTTCGTCTTTTCCCCCCTTTTTATCGCTACTGATAGTTAATGCCAGCGAAATTGAATTCTTTTACAAATTAGAGCAGAGAACCGCCCACAGCTCGCTTGTGTCTGGGCCATTTGCCAGTCGGGCTGGCCGAGTTGCGCAATCCATTTGACTAGAGGCTCTTTACAACTTCTCAAGGTTGTGCGTTACACATTCAGTTTGTTTACATAGTTGTTGCTGTTGTTGTTGTTGTTTTTGTTGTTGTTATTACATTTGCCTGTTGGCCACATGCGGTGTGCACTCTCTAACTCACGTCGCCGAGTGCTGGCAGCGCTGTAGGAGAACCTGGAGAGTTGCATGCAATGCACAGGTGGCAGTTGCAGTTTGTGTTGCAGTTGACAGGCAACTGGGTGGCAAAAACACAAATACATTCACACCACTGACCATAAAGGTTAAGTGGCTAACCTATGTGGTAACACATTTCGGCCAGTCAGCCATCCAGCCAGCCAGCCATCCAGCCAGCCAGGCAGTCAGGCATTCAGGCCGCACGCTATGGCCCCAACGGCGCCGCTGGCGTTGCCAAATTAGGGTCAAGTTTGTCGCCTTTGCACGTCAGCGTCATCGTCGTGTGTTGCAATCTGGGGCTGCCGCCACATGTCGCATTGACCCAGCGCCAAAGAATCAATCATGTAAAAACTATCTCTATCTCAATTTAAGTGTATCTCCGGCTCTGTGTCTGTTGTCGCTGTGACAGCTTCTGCGCAGCGGCAAAATGATCGCAATATGTGTCGCAAATCCATTAATGAATATTAGCAAAGATATTTTGTATATGTATGCATGTTGTGTGTGTGCGTGTGTGTGTATGTGTGTATTTTGGCATTACTCGGCGGCTTTAAATAGCCGACAACGAAACGAGTTTGCTAGCTGACTATATTTATTATTTGAATTGACTTGATTGTTTTTGTTGTCGTTGTTCTTATTGTTATAATATTATAATACCCTAACCAAATACAGTCATAGTCAGTTTACAGTAGATTAGGCTAACAGCTGATACATGGAATCGAAAATTGTTTATAAATATACATTTTTCATACAGTTCCCACAGTTATTTAGAAAACATTTTACGCACATAAATAAATAATTTAGATACCCGGCTTTGGCCAGGCCAAGTATTGTTTAATCTTTAGTTATCACTTATTTTTCGCAAGAGATGGTGCATTTTGATGAATTCTTAAGCCTATTTTGTAAAGTGCTAAACTTTTACTATGAGCTGAATTTTGTTAAATGAGCCTTAACAATTACAGAGTATTAGTTATTCGCTTTTTTTGCGTGCGCTTTATTGTTACTATTACCTTTTGCCGTGTGACATTTCGCATTTGAGTTGCCCCAAGTTGTCCGAGTCGCTTAACCTGTTGCCAAAACCTATTAATGGCATTCATTTGGTGGACGCCACCCGCCCATCTCCCCGGTGCCCGGTCCAGCGCCAGCCACAGACAGCTGAACTCAGCTAGGTATTCAATTAAGTGTTAGTTGAGTTTGCCGCTCAGTTCAGTCATCGTTTGTTTGGCGGAAATGTGAAACAAATGTGATCATGACTACCAATTAAGTGAGCGAGGCTGCAGATCATACATATATATATATATATATCTTAAACATATCATATTGATTCTCATATAAAGCGATGATGTGATCAAGGACTGCAGAAAAACGTTCTATAATGGTGTTTCACCCATTGATATCAATACTAAAGTGTATTGTTATAGTTATATGAAAAGAAAAGATGACAGCTCTGATTTGAAACCCAGACTAGTTTGATTGTTTATAACTATTACTTAAACCTTTAAAGTATAATTATAATGTATTAATCATGATCTTTACTAAAAATACTCGCGATTTCCGCTTGGCCACCAGCTACAACAGATGGCCAGCAACGCACTTTTCTCTAAAAGCGGCAACAACAACAACAACAACAACAATAAAAATATTATTGGGAAACGCTTCCAAAAACAACAACAGCAAAAATAAACGCTCGAAAATTGACATGCAAATCGAAATGGAAAGCTAGAAAAATGCATATGGAATGGAAATGCATGTAAAACATGAAAGAAGACAACAATGAGAAATATCAACAACATTAACAACGGCAGCAACATCAACATTAACATTAACATTAACAACAACAACAATTCATACATGAACGAAATTTAATATTAAACATAGCAAGAGCTATGGGGAGACATTGAGTTTGGGCCGGGGCTAATGTTGGGGACAATAATGGGAATGGGTAAGGGTATGGGTATGGGTTAAGGAAACATTGGGCCTGGTGGGTGTGCGTTTGTGTGTGCACTTTCCAAAGATAAAATTATATGCGCAAGATCAACGCTGAGGCTGAGCAACAAATGAGTGTGGCAGTGGGGAGAAAAGCGGGAGACAATAACAAACACAGATACGAGGAAAGAAAGAAAAAAAGACGCGTAAACAAAGTCAACAGACGAAGCCAAAGCTGCGTTGAAGTTGCAGTTGCAGTTGCATTTCCATACGCAATAGAGGGCATTGGCTCGGTCCTAGACCGAGGCTAAAGCTGAAGTTGGACGAGCAGCGGGTGGAACTGGGCGCATACTGCGTGTCTGCCGCATGGCAACTTCCTCAAAGTTAACCAGACACGACACGCACTCTGAAGCAGGGCCCCGGACCAAGGGATGTGTGGGGCGTGGCGGAGTTGATGCTGTCAACCGCAAAGTTTTGACATTTGGTTGCATTTTGTCTTTGATATTGAGCTGCGATTGGTTCACGTAATAACGGGAAGTCGCACTCACCCTCGCATACGCACAACAAGCACACACACACACACACACACACACCCAGCTCGTGGCAGATCAAAGCCACTTCCGTTGCGGTTCGATTAAAGTCAATGAAATCGAAATCAGCTTCAAGACTCAATTGTAAGCAAACACTTGACAATTCCTGATCTTTGATCTTCCATCTTGATCATTTAATTGCAAAGCAAAACGCAACCTTTCAGCTATCATTATCCGCCGTGACAGCAAATTGCTTACCCGTCTATAGATCAAACATGTATTTATTATTTGACGAGCTTATGCTATTAAAATATATCTTAAGGATCTTATGTAAACGAATGATGAAGATTTTGATACTAAGCAAAATATTTGTTTTCTCCTCGTCTTGAAGTTTATGTTTACCAATGCAGCGAAGGCGAATTAAGAAAGTTATTTTTTTATCTTAGGCACATAATGTCTTAGTTCATATATTTTCATAATGTTTACCAAACCTAAGGTGTTAAATTTGGGTTAATGCAATTGTAAGGACCCAAGTTTTTTTTATGCTTTGGAAGGTGTTTTTAAAAGAGTTTTATTTCGAATCGGTACGGGCTTTGATTTGTCTTTATTTTCTTTAACAACTGTTTTGTTTTTAGAATTCGGTTCATGGTAAGATTAACTTTGGTGCAAATCGATTTTGTTGTGCTCATAAACCGAATCCGTAAACAAACCCTGTTTTACGCTTTCTATATACATATATAAGTCGGTTGGGAGATCGTACACCTTATTCTTCCAGGCATTTGTCGTGACAAACTTAAGGCATAAAAACATATCGTATGCTAGTACGAAACTTGGCAGATTCCTGCTGGTCTTCACTTTGAGTTCTTGTTTGTAGTTTGCAGCTTTTATAAGCAACTTTTGCTTTTAATGGCCACTCGATTGTTGGCTGGGGCCCACCTGTCCAGGTAGTTGATGTTGTTGCCTCTGCTGCTGCTGCTGCAGTTGACTTTCACTTTGAACTTGCGCGCATTCTTGGCAACTGCAAATTGATGCTGCACTTTGCTTTTTCCAGCTGCCTTTGCCGGCAGTCTTTTCCTTTGCATTTTTCGCATAGTTTTGATCGACTCGCTTTTGTTCAATTATTATTATTGCTTATTATTTTATTAAAGTCACATCACAGCAGAGCGGCTAAGTCGAGTGCCACTTTTAGTGATTGCGCTGCCAGGCAGGCAGCCAGCCAGCCAGCCAGCCAGCCAGCCAGCCAGCCATCCAGCCAGTCTCATCAAGCAGCCTCATAAATTATGTTGTTGGCCATAATTATAGCTTTTTTTTGTTTTCTTTAAGCGTAATAGCCGAATGGGAAACAACAAAAACCAAAATGTTTATAAATGTGCGCAAATTGCCGGCTGCCGACAGCTGACAACAAAATTTATGTAAATTGCAATTACCAAATTCGAGTAAGAAAGCGACTCTTGATGCGAGCATCAATGTCCCATGTCCGCATTTTCATATTCAAGTCCAAGTCCCGACTTGATGCAGTTCAGCAAAATGACTCTACGCTCTCTAAGTCCAAGTCCATCTTCGCAGTCATATTCCATGTCGTTACTGGGCCACTGCGTTTACGCGGCGGCAACAACAAACACAACAAACTAAAAAAAAAACTCGACCGATCTCTGATAAGCGCCAATGAAAGTGAAACCGTGTCACACACACACACACACACACACACATAGTGCGACACTCACAGCCCTATATTTGTTATATCTGCATTTGTATTTCTTGTGTATAAATATCATAAATAAATAAAAGCGCGCTGGCAAACAATCAAAAGGGCAAATGCAGGCCGTCTGGCAAACTGGCGACGGGTGGGACAGGCGGAAAAAGCGGGGCTACGACTCCGTTTGATAAGAGAGACCCAACAGAAAATTCAAAATAAACACAAATACGACGGCTAAAAAAACGAAACTTGTCCGCTCGCATTTCGCAATGTTGCATTTCCTTTTGTCGTCTAACAAACAGAAAAAAAAGTCAAAACTGTTCGTCTGGCAGATACCCCGTACTCCGGTCTGAAGCGTCGCAACTGGTATAAATAGAAAATATACCAAATTTAAAGCAAATATATCATAAAAGAATGTCTACATCTAAAAAGAAACGGAAAAGTTCAAGTCGGGCGCAACTGACTGCGGAATATTCTGCTCAGAGTATGATTAGATATAAAATTATGAACATGATATCAAAATCGCCTTTCTATGCGATTTTCATGTATGCAAGTAAAGCTATTGCATGTATCTGGCATTTTGACTAGAACAATTTTACTTTCATAAAGACTCATTTATTTAAAAAAAGGCTTTACTTTTTAAAAATCATTGTATAAACATTGCAATTATAGCTGCCTTCTGTTATGTTAATTTTAAAAATTATAAAGGGACTCGACTAATTACAAAGAAAATTCCCTTCAAATAGAACGCAGAACGCTTCAAAGCAATAGTACAGACATATTTAAAAGTGGACAAAAGCATGCATTGACTCGGTTTCAATGTGCTTCACACCCCGAACATCCTGGCTAGCTGAACACGGCAAATTTAATTTTAAAGAGGGCTCAAAGCCAGAGGGCACCCCCTACAGCCATATATAACAGCCAAAGCAGCAGATGCTGCTCGCAGCCTTTTCAAGTCCTGAAGCGCTCTTCCTGTCGGCGCTGGCGTTGGCGTTGGCACTTTGCCTTAGCCTGGCTAAGGCGTGCAACCAAAAACCAACAGAAACAACACCAAAACCAAAGCCCTAAGCTCAAGTTATGCAGTCGAGATTGCTGCTGCTGCTGCTGCTGCTGGGGTATGAAGTGAGAGGGGGGGTTGCCAGTCAGTCCACTTGACGTCGCCGCATTGTTTGCAGCTCAGCGCCCGCCTATAAATAGTCAAAGGCATGTGGCATTTAAGGGCCCACATTCACATGCATCTAGCATCGCTCGACTCTTCTATCGGCAGCCGGGGAGCATCTTTTTCTTGCTCGAGACGAGTTTCCTTTTAAAAAAGCGTCAAGAAAATTCCTTAAAATAGGTAGAGAAGCCAAGAGCTGTTTGTGTGTATGTGTGTGAGCCATTTTGCATGTTCTGCAGTTGCAGTTGCAGTTGCAGTGGCAGTTGCAATGACAGTGGCACTGGCACTGGCAGTGGCAGTGGCAGTGGCAATTGCACGGGCACGGGCACCAGCAGCAGCAGCACAGGCAAGTGTCTATCCAGCCTTAAGTAGACGCAGCGGCTCTGCGTCAAGTTGGCAAAGCAATTGACTTGCGCTGGGCCCGGACAAGGGTCTGTTCTATGCATGAAGCTGCTCTGCGGTGTGGGGTGTGGGGTGTGGGGTATTGGTGAGGGGGGGTGAAGAAGGGTGGAGGAGGGTCAGTCAGTTCAACTGCCAAGCTTATATGTAGTGGCATGTCTGTGGCATTTTGCTGGCCCCAGCAAGTTGCATGCGACGCAAACAGTTTAATTTGATTCCGACATTTTCACATACCCAAGGTATCCAATCAGAGTTCAACTTAATAATTCATGTGGGACACATTGCAGCTAGCACGTTGCAACGTTGCAACGTTGCACGTTGTACGTCGCACGCTGCTCTAACGGTACGTGGGCTGTGCCAGTGCCACTAGCTCTCAATATGGATGCAAACTAGACCACAACTCGGTTTATATAGAAGCCACCCATTGTTAATTATTGCTAATTAGGCTCCATTCACCAATGAAAGTTGGTAAATGGGGAAGTTGACGCTCGTGTGTGCTCGTGTATGTGTGTACGCGCGCATGTGTGTGTTTGCGCTTGTGCGCCAAGGTCAACTTTGGCCACATTGTCTGTTGTCAGCCACTTTGGGCTCATAGTTTATGCATGAAGTTGCCGCAACGACTAAAAGACAACCAATGGAAAATTAAGGACAATTTCAAGCGTGTGGCGCACACGTATGGATGGAGGTTTTTGTTGGACCCAGAAGCCCCGTAGCTTGATTACTGAAACTATCGCAGCGCATAGAAAGTTCAAGTTGGGCCAAACGCACAGCAACTTTTCACAAAAACAATCCAAGCGAGCTTAGCGAAAGGGAGCGCAGTGCTGTGCGGTCACGTTCTAATTTTATGTACCTTTTTAAATATATCGACGGTCAAGACTGTGTCGATTACGGGCCGTCTAGCAGCTGCCAATAAACAGGCAACTTTATTGAGTCAACATTAAAAGCACAACATCAGTAAGTATTAAGAAGGTTGCAGTCGGTGATAGCCGACTGCGCAATACTCTGTTTACAAAAACAACGTAAAGTCGAGAGCAACCGACTGTCTAATGCTCCTTCACAGTCAAAAAACAAATCATACCAAATCTTCATTTCGAATTCGTTAACTTTAAAAAAGATCACAGAGCTTCAAAATATAGAATTTTGTACGACTCCCATCAACAGAGCAAAAATAACTTTGACCCCAATCAATCAACCATATTTTGTGCTATATTCTACTATATAAAAATATGTGCGACTGGCAATAACAAGGCAAGTCTAAAATAAAAATTTAAATGTTTCATAAAACATAAAAGAATATATGACAATCCAAGGTTTGACCCAAAATCTGGCGTTTTTAAATGTGAAAAGCCAAGATCACGAAGTGAACCTAAAGACAACGAACCGAACCCCTTTTGGGTTTGATCAGTAACCTACCTGTCAAGTTATGGGAAGCTGTAAAATGGTTTTACATATATATATATCGGAAGTCTCTAGCTAGTCCAACTTCATTTTCATTCGAACATTGTACAATTTAATCCACTGGGAACAGACCAGCCGGCTGCCGGCAAAAGGTGTTTAAAATCAATTTTTATTGTTTAAATCGAGCATTTGATTTCGTTGCCAATAATAGACGAACTTTGAGAGATGCCTGCGCCTGGCTTTTGTTGCTGGCAAACAATTTGCAATTTTATTAATGAAGTCGTTAAATTGCACAAGTTTATCACTTGCCAGCGACTTTGCACAGCTGTAGGAGCTCAGCGCAGCGCTAATTTCTAATTGACTTGTTTTGGCCCGGTCTGGCCTGGCCTGACTTATCGCCTGACTAGCTAATTCTGATGCCATTTATTATTAGCCCGTGGATTAGGTGGCTGCATCTTTATTCCATTCGTTCTGGCTGACACAGTTTCAGTTGTAATTTCCCACTGCACATGATGTTGATTCGCATTCGAACACATGTGTGCCACATACATATTTATGTACATACATATACATATGTACATATTCTGGATGCGGCTTTCCCTCCAGCGGTGTCTCAGTCTTGTGACTAATGTGTACTGTGTTTGTTTTTTTTAAGTTTTTTTATATATATTCTACTTTTATTGAATGGTTTATAAATATAATATAATTTATGGTTTTGTTCGCTTTGCTGCTTTTCGTTGCTTGACGCGTTACAATTCGCAACCAGTTTAAGCATCGAGTGAGTGACAAGGTAAAAACTAAGCAACATTTACCTTGGAGCAGCCAACTTAATATTGGTGTTAGGCTAAAACGACTTGTCATAAAAATAAATAATGATATACAACTAATTAAAGCTAAAGCAAATACGCATCACACACTTAAATAGCTCATTCCATGGAGTAATGGGAAGGCATTATAAGTACGATAAGTTTACCATGGGATTATATCTGACGCGAATATGCGCTGATGCCTGCTTTCCATTTTTCATATACTCAAGATTGTTGTGCACCCACACACGCACACTCGCACACACGCACTCACGCACAAGTGTGTGCTTATAATTATGTGAGTGGATAAGCCAGTTGGCATTTCATGAAGTTTCTATTGCCGCAAGCACAGCTTCCTGGGAGGCCTCCCCAACAAATCCGAGCCCAAACCAAACATCCCGACATCTTCTGCTCGGGTTGCGTGTGTGATTTACATTATAATAATTAGTTTATGGCAGAGGCACTCGCTGCTCTGGCAACGTCATCAAAATTGCAAATAGAAAGCAATTTCCACACTTATTATACACACGTGTGACGGAGTGAGCGTGGCAGGAACCTCACGTAATGAGATCCAGCTAACCAGGCGAGCAGCTCTTACGCCCACCATTTGAAGCTGCCTCCCTCGAAAAACTTGGCCAACTTGGCTAAGCTTATGCGCTGCTTAAAGTGCATGTGCGCCGCATGCTTCTCAATTTTAGACACACACGAAATTACTTTGAAACTCGTGCCGGCAAGTGGCGAGTATTTGGCTTGTGGCCTCATTAGACCGCATGTTGCATAAAGCGCAGCAGGTGACTTTCGCCAGTGACAAAGCCGGGAATTGCGATTGCCATTGGCATTCAGTGGCAAACGCTGTCAAACTGTGCCAAACTGTGTGGCAAAAACTTTGAATCACCTTCTCTCCTGCCTGATCCCTGGCTGCAAATGACAGCGTTAAGAATGACCTGCATTCGAACTGGCCGCATAATAAATATTTACGCAAATGCAGACTAGCTTGTTCAATCTGTTAGAGCCGCGCTAAAAGCCAATTGGGTGCCAACTTTGTGGCCACTTTGCGCTGTCATTTCAATTAGTCGCAGCTTCTAAACTTGTCCAAAGCTCATATGCTTGTCATTTACTTAAAATACCCTGTACCTGTTAAAAAAAAAACAAAAAGAAAGGGCAAACTGATGTTTGCAAATGTGTGTTAAACGTCAAAAAAGAGACACATAACCACGTATACATCATTCTTAAAATTCTCGTCGCTAAAGACATTTACTTTTATTAGAAAGCTTCGTTGAAGAAAATGTGTGTTGCAGTTTTTCAAAAATCGTTCTTTAATACTTTTGACACTTCAGTTAAATAAAAAAAGATCAGGTATTCCTAATTGTTTTTTTTTATAAAAATGCTTGTATAATGAGCGGCTTTCCCATGAAGTAATCGACTGCTATCTTTTTTAAGAGCTGTTCTATTTGTAAATAGATCCCTTAACTTTTGGGCTAGCATTAGAAAAGTCAGCTGCGTTTGAAATATTCAGACACAGGACGCAGGGTATCTGCCCGTCGGACACACTCAGTTGTTGTAAGAGTACATGAATTTCGCATTCATATTCGCTTTCAGTGTGGGCTGTGCTGAGCTGCCAAACAATGAAATATAATTTGTATAATTTAAGTAAATGCCCGGAGTCATTAGCATTTCTGTGTGCGTTTCTTCTGTGGGCATTCTGTAGCCGCGTTTAATGAGGCTCATTAATCACGCCAACCAATTGCAATTCGACCGAACTAAGGAATAAAAAACTGTCAACTCAACAAACTGACTAACACACAACGACTTTGACGGCATGTCCAACTGACAGACTGACAGACAGGCAGACAGGCAGACAGGCTGACTGGCTGCGCGGCTGACTGGGTTTGTTATGCAAATGGTGCGTTTTTGCCACCTCCGCGACTCACGTGGCGTATGATTAATTTTTATAAGTTTTTTGTGCAAATCGACACGTTATGCAAAAGGAGTGGAGGTATAGTGCACAGCGCGTCCCAGGAGTTGCATTTGATCATAATTAATGTGCAATCGTCGCGGCCGCGGCCGCAACACTGCGTATACGTAATCTGTGCAAGCGTTGCACAACCAAACAGAAAGAAAGAAAACAAAAAAGTGAAACAACACCAACAGCCACTGGTCACCACTTGTGGGTTGACTAAAATCAATTTGCCTGTGTGTGGGCTGGCGGTCTGATGAAGCATGAGACAAGCCAACAAATCTCTTACAATATATATACTATATATGCACAAATATTTATATAATTATGTATGTATTTGTGTGCTGGGGCGGCGACTTTGGCCGCTGCTCTCGGCCAAGGGCAGCAAAGTTAACTAACTGAGGCGAACCCACAGAGCTGCACAAATCATGTCACCACCAAGAGTACAGCGTAGCCTTGCACCAAAGAACAAGAACTACGGAGAGCAGTGTCCAAGTCCATGCGGCAGACTGGGCGTATGCGCAATGTCAAGTTTACCCGACAATGGCTGCTGCCTCGCATTTGTGGTCTTTGCATTCTCACTCAATGCATTTTTATTGTCCACAACAGCAGCCTGTTGAGACGTGTTTTATTGATTTCGCTAAATTCAGATGTAAGACGGGGCTCGAAGGTTGCATTTTTTACAGTTTGTCAAAAAAACGACTGCTATAAAGAATACAATGCCAGTCAGCTACTTAGTATTACATACTTTCTCCCATCATCTCATTATCTCCTGTTTTTATCTCTATATTTATAACACGTTCAGCCCATCTTGCCAAGAGACATTTAAAATTAATTATGAGTTCAAACCAAAGTCGCAGCACTTCTTACTCAACACACTGAGAGCTCAGTTTGGCTATATGATTATCAAAATATATACATAAACTTCGGATGTGTTCTTTTACATACACACAAAAACGCACACACACACGCACACACAAAAACGCACACATACACGCATAGCAATCAAATTAAGCTCTGGTCCCAATCAATTGAATGCCTTTCGAAAGACGCCAAACTTTTGCCCATTATGAAGCCGAAAAGTATCAACATTAGTACTAATATGTATACGAGCAAGAGAAGCTGTAATGGCTCGACTAGAAGATACCCATTAACAGGAACAGCAACAACAGTCGAAAAGTAAACCCATTTAATGTTCACTTCAGCTTTTTGGGCTACTGCCGGCTCCATAAGTTTGGGAAAAGCACGAGTAGCAGGCGCACATACCCTTCGCATTTAGTTGCGGTACAGGGTATAGTTAAACGCATTGGTTGCTTTCAATATGCGTTGGGTTCCTAATAAAAGTTACACAAACTCAATTTTGTAAAAGCGGGTTTTTGCCAAATGGTTAAAGTGGTGCATATGAGAGCGACTGGGTGGGACGAGTGGGGGCGAGTAGGGGTAGCCTGCCAGTGGCAGCTACTGTTTGCTTTACACACACACACACACACACACACACACACACACACACACACACACACACACACACACACACACACACACGCACACGCACACTTACATATGGCAGGCTGTTTAAGATGCCTTGAAATTGGCAAATATTGGTCTGCCGGCATTTTTGTTTGTTGCCCACGCAGTAGTCGGCCATTTTGTGGCGAAACTGTCATATCTCTTTGCCGCACTACATTAAGGGGCATGCCACGCCCTAGGCAAAGGACAACAGCAACAGTTAACTCGCAGTTATCGCATTGTTTACTGCATGATTAATTATGGCCACGTGAATTGGCAGCAATCTCAGCGCCAATTGTTGTGTCCCCGTATATTGTTCTTAATATTCTCGTTGTTCTTTTGGTATTGTCTGTCACGGCACGGCTTGTTGCTTGTGATTTTGGCATGATAAATTCCCCTCTCAGTGCCCCAAAGGCGCATGCAAAAATCTGCTGATACTTTGTGTGTTTGTTGTTGTTGTTCTTATTTCTAATACTGTTGCCGCGCTTTTTGTTGCTGGTGCTGGTTATTGGTAGCTGCTGCCTGTGGTCATGGCCACTTCAAAGCAACCCACACAGCTTGCCGCCGGCGCTAACGAGCTACGATCGACGCGACAACAGTTCTTGAGCTTGGCCAGAACTGTGCCCTGCTCAAAAAAGCAAATCGGGTATATTACTAAAAGCCAATGTCCGTCCGTCTGTTCGCAGATATGTGTATACATATATATATTTACATAAAAGAGTATGTCCTGACTGACTGGTGATCAAGCCACAACTCAATCCGTAAGAGCTACAAGGCTTGACTTTCAAGTGGGACATAACGGAGTCACTCCCAGGAAAGGGTATCGCGCAGTCGGATTATGCCAACTACAATGCTCTCTTTGGTATGGCGTCGGCAATGGCTTTGATGCTGTGCCCCTGCGGGCAGCCCACGCATGCTACTGCACATGGCCAAATGGTTGTAAGCTGTTGAGCTTCGTATTTTCGCGCGCCTGGAGCCAGCCACTTGGCTTAATCCAACTTGCGTTAAACTGCCGCATTTTAATTGCCAATCATTGCGAGCATTAGCGGATGGCGTCATCAGCCAGCCAGCCAGCCAATCAATCAACTAAGCCCGTATTCATTCTTTTTCTATCTCTAATCTTTTCTAACAGATGAAAACAAACTGAACTCCAGCTCATGGGAGGATACTTTGGCGGAGCCGGAACAACAGACACAGCAGTCGCCATCGCAGTTGCAGTCGCAGTCGCAGACGCATCAGACATCCTCGGTCATCACATCGCCAGGTCAGGGGATCACAAGTCAGAAGGCGAGCGTGACCACAGCACAGCTGCACAGCGCCTTTAGTCGTCGGATTGCTGAGCAGCAACAGCGCGCGAAGGGCTGCCAGATCAGCCAGCAGGCAGACAGCGCCACAATTGCCGGCGGAAGCTTCAGCGCCAACGGTGGCCAGGCTGCCGTTGGTGTTGGTGTCGGTGTTGGCAGCAGCGCGAGCAGCAGCAGCGAGCGGGACACAAAATCACCGGGACGCGAACGCCGAGAGGCGCCCACAGCGAGCCACTCCGACGAGGAGAACTTTACAGAAGAGGAGCAGACCAGCAGCAGCGTGAGTTCGTTAAGCGCCGGCAACCAACGCAATTCCCAATTGCGTTCAACTTTCAACAAGGCCAAGCAGCATTTGTCGTTTGACAAATGGCGCACGGCTGCCTCTACGAACTCCTCCTCTAGCGCCAACGCAAACACTCACTCCTCCGGCCAACCGCAGTGCAGTCAGAGCGCCAGTAACGGCAGCCGTGACAGTAACATGATTATGCGAAGAGCTAGCGCCTGCACGATGCCCACCAGCTCAGGGTCATCGTCGCAGCGCGAGGAGAACACCGCACCCGGAGAATCGCCGGGCGGACGTCTTTCGCGTTGGTTCTCCATTCGACGTGGCTCCACACATCAATATGATGTGGGTGGTCGCGATGGTAGGCAGTCTACGGCCTCAAGTTTTGACATACCGGACGCATCTGGCGCAGCCACGCCAAAGCCAACCACAGCGACAGCGACGCTGGACGCCGCCTCGCCACAGAAGCTGGCCAATCTGGGAGCCAGCAAAATGATGCCAGGCGTGCCCGAGGTAAGTCCACAAGGAATAATCCATTGCAAGCAGTCAAAAGCTCAACAAGTCATCAACTCTTTTCCAGTACGAGGATGATGAGAACCCCGCACCGGACAGCAGCCGCTTCGATATGGACCTGATGATACCGCCGGGCAGTCGGGCCAATGGCACCGCACGCACCGCCCACAGCCGGCTAATAGTGCCAATGCTGCCGCCGGCACCGCCCGGTCTCTCCCAGCAGCAGCTCAAGCGGCGCCACATTGTGGCCGCCATCGTTCACAGTGAGAACTCATACGTGGCCACATTACAACGTCTAGTCAATGTGAGTACTAGTGCGTATGAGTATGAATATGAGTACTAGTGCGTATGAGTATGAATATGAGTACTAGTGCGTATGAGTATGAATATGAGTACTAGTGCGTATGAGTATGAATATGAGTACTAGTAGAGCGTGTGTATGAGTATGAGTATGAGTACTAGTAGAGCGTGTGTATGAGTATGAGTATGAGTATGAGTATGAGTATGAGTATGAGTATGAGTATGAGTATGAGTATGAGTATGAGTATGAGTATGAGTATGAGTATGAGTATCAGTATGAGTATGAGTATGAGTATGAGTATGAGTATGAGTATGAGTATGAGTATGAGTATGAGTATGAGTATGAGTATGAGTATGAGTATGAGTATGAGTATGAGTATGAGTATGAGTATGAGTATGAGTATGAGTATGAGTATGAGTATGAGTGTCAGTATGAGTATGCGTATGAATATGAGTATGAGCATGATTAGGAATACCAGTGCAAATGCATGAGTTTGAGTACCAGTATGGGTTCGAGTGCGATTGCAAGTACGAGTACGAGTGCATGTGTATGACTTCGAGTATGAGTACAAGTAAGATTATGTGCATGATTATGATTACGTGTATGAGTACCGGTCCGAGTATAACTACGAATATGAGTACGAGTACCAGTGTTAGTATGAGTATGAGAGTACAATTTCGAATACGAGTAAAAAGTTCTCAGTACTCTAAACACTAAATTTATCAACTTATATCAGCACAATTGTTGTTTAGGCTTGAGGGTTTAGGTAGAGTAAATGGCAGCTCCATGGAGCTCATTTTGTTCGTAGGATAAAATGATTTCTAGTCCCATATTTCTTCTCCATCATTTGGCTCTCCAACTTGGAGTGTCAGCTTAAACTTCAGGCTCATCTTCGGCACCACAAATCTGCATACTTCGTGTTCGCATAATATTTCTCGATCTGCCTGATCGGCATGCAACACATTGAGGGGCCGGGGATTTTCAGTCAACGTCGTCTGCGACGCGTCCTCCTCGTCCTCATCACTCATGCCGGCAATGGTCGTCGAGGAATCGACCCTAGTGAGACTTGAAGGCTGCTCGCTGATTACACTTGACTCGGGATAGAGCAGCACGTCCACTTCCAGGGGCATCAGTATATACATCTCGCCAGTCTCCTCGTTTCTTTGGATAGCGCCGAGCTGCGCCTCGTCATCCTCGTTAATTAAATTGATCTCGTCCACGCTCTCCTTTGTCCAACTGTCAGTCAGCGTTGAATCATCATCCTCGTTGTGTGTGGTGCTCTCACGGTCACCGTCAGGGTGATCCGGCATTTGAAAACTGTAGAGGCCAGGCGCATTAAGCTTGACATAGCCCCGTTTTGTGTTAGATTGCAGGAACATCTCCACCTTGCTGAATGTATCGGCCACCAAAGTTACCTTGTCCGCGTCCAGCTCCAGAATACCGTCCTCATCGTGGACTGTACTCTGTTTCAATTTGTTGTCTGTTGTTGTCATCTTGTTAGCCAAAAGTGGATTCAATTTCATGTAGTGGTGCATATATAATAAATAATATAAATTCTGTATTTTAGTACGTCTTATTAATTTCCTTATATAAATATATATGTATTTGAGTTTGTGTTCACACTCGGGCACACTTCGGTCAGTTGAAATTCTTGGCACCCTTAGGCCCCAGGTTTTCAATTTGTATACCCTGGCAGAGAATATTGTTTATTTTGTATATGTACTAAACGCCGGCTCGCTTTTTTTTCCCATTTGTTTATATGCAAACTGGGCTAGTTTTGCAGTCATTTAATTGAATCTTGGCATAAATTCATCTAAATGCTGTGACTTAAAGAAATTCTTGCATTGAAAAAACGAAGTCCTAAAATATACATTACTAGCAAATATTTCCTAAAAAATTTCATTTAATGGCAATTTTCTAAAATATAGAAGAACAGTGTATTATGCAGTCGGTTGCACCCGATATCTTTACCAAACCTAACCAATTTATTACATCAATATTAAAAGTCTAATGCCATCAGACGTAAATTTAGTTTTTGAAAAACTTTTTATGTATCTAGAGAAAATATTAAAATGTATATTGCCAGTTGTCTGCAAGGGTATTTTATAGTCGGAAATCCGAATATGTATAACTTTTCTTGTTCCTGTTATCCCTACTGATTATTACGTAATGGCTCTAGCAAAAAAACACCGACTTATGTTAATGTTAACTCTCATGACAACTCATTTGTTTTCTTCTTTACATGCCATCCAATTCCCACCGTCATATGCCGTCACTCTCCGTCATAACTAACTCCAATTCTAACACACACACAACACACACACGCACACGCACATTTATGTAAATTATAACTATATACTCTATATATTCTATACTATTGACACCGACACTCACACCAACTTAACACGAAGCATCATTCACTTAACCATCTCAAACCACCTTTACAAAAAGAGTAGTTGCAAAATTAGTTAAACACCCATTAAAAAGAACCAAACTAGAATAAAACCGAGCATTTCGAGTTGGCGAACAGAGATCTTTCAACTTTTGGTAAAGCATCGACATCTGAAGTGTAGCAATGCGTCTATCAGCAGGTTTACTCTCAACTCTCTCTTTTTTCTCTCTCGCCCCTTTTCGGCAGGATTACAAGAAGCCGCTGGAGGAGTGCAGCCCACCGGTGCTGAATCCAGTGAAGATCGCAACGCTATTCCATTGCTTGCCGGACATTCTACACTCACACAAGCTGTTCCGCATTTCGTTGTCGGAGTGTGTACGCAACTGGGATCGGGATGAGAAGATCGGCGATTGCTTTGTGAGCGCCTTTGGCAAGCCGCAATTGTTGGAGATATACTCGGGCTTCATCAACAACTTCTCGGCGGCCATGGAACTTGCCAAAATGGAGGAGAAGCGCAAATCGGCGCTAGCTGATTTCTTCAAAGTGAAGCAGATCAGTGCCCACGATCGACTATCCTTCTTTGGCCTGATGGTAAAGCCCGTGCAGCGCTTTCCCCAGTTTATACTCTTTCTGCAGGACCTGCTCAAGTACACGCCACAGGGTCACCACGATCGCATGTCTCTGCAGCTGGCGCTGTCACAGCTGGAGCTGCTCGCCGAGCTGCTGAACGAGAGCAAGCGTGAGGCGGAGCAGTATCAGGCCTTCAAGGAGATGCTTGGCCACATAAGCGGCACCTTTAATACACGCTCCCTCAACAGCGTCAGCGACAGCTGCGGAAATCGGGCCCGCTATCTGCTCCGCGAGGACAATGTCACTCACATGGAGTTCAACCAGGCGGGCTTCATAGTCAAGTGCAAGCAGCGACGTCTGCTGCTGCTCAACGACAAGGTCATCTGCGTGTCCGTGGCGCCCAAGCAATCCCATGACTTCGGCGCCACCGAGAAGCTCACCTTCAAGTGGATGTTTCCCGTCAACGATGTCGAGATTGTGGACAACAGCGCATCCGCAACATTATCTAGAATACTAACAGCAGGTATGTTGGCCAGGCTTAATATCTGAGCATACTATAACTCGCAACTGTTTTCCTGCTGCACAGGTCTGAATCGTGGAGGCAGTCTAAAGTCGAATGGCAGCACTGGAAATACCAACGCCGGCGGCTATGCAAATGCAACGCTCTCCGGCCATGGCCAGGCTGGGCTCCCGGGCTTGGGATCGCCCTTTGCCAGCGGAGACTCACATTGCTCGCCAGCCGCACAGCTCACAAACGGTGCAGATAATCTATGCAACGAGATGAGCACACTGATGTACGACTATGAGGTGATATCGCGAATACACGACCTGGTCGGCACACTTAAAGGCAGCTACAAGGAACTCAACTTGAATACAACGCGCAATGTGCTCAATACCATACAGGGCTCCATTCAGCGCAAGGACGAGGAGATGGCCTGGGTGGACTCCTGCTGCTTGCAACTAATTGGTCGCCACAAGTCCGGCAAGGAGGAGACCTTCACTTTCCAAACGCAGACACCAAATGTGAAAAAGGAGTGGATCACTGAGCTGCGGCTTGCTCAGCTGGCTCTCGATCCGAACAACTCGCCCGCTTGGGAGCGCTCTTTCTCGGGCTCGCAACCACATCATGCACATTCACATCACCAGCATCCCAATGCCCATACCCTGCAATCGCCCGGCAGTCCGCAGGCCACGCTGCACACCTACGAGCAGCAGCAGCTCCAGGAAGCCGTCCAGCAGAAGCAGTCGCGCAAGATGCCGCTCTTTGTCAAGGCGATGCCCGTTTACCGGTCACAGCATCAAACGGAGGTGAGTAATGCCCCCAAAGGCATAAATGGAAGCGCAATATGCAAATAAAGCATATGTTATATATCTTATTTATACAATATCGGATCAGGCCACAATAAAACTGCAATAGGAACGAAAATGTATTTTTTTATATGAAACGCTTGGCTTTTTAAAGCTTTCACTGGACACTGTGATAAATAAGCTTTGTGCTTGTGCACTCTTCCCTTGTCTTACTCTCTCTCTCTCTCTCTGTCTGTCTCTTTCTAACTCAAGCGCACTCACAGGCTATCTCCCTCTTTTAAATATCACTCTTCTACATATCACAGATCACATATTTTAAGTGATGAAAAAATCGATTAAATATGTAACGCCTTTCTATGCGATTTTAATGCTTATACTTGACCTTCTGGTTAATATACTTATATTTTATGTTTTACATAAAAACTGTGTATTAAGGCAATTTGCTTACAAATATGTCTGAGATCAGAATATAAGAGAGGTTTTTATAAGCTTCTGCGCTTCACAACTAACGTACTCTCTATCGTTTATTTGCCCAGGTGCGCTGTGGATGCTACTACAGCATCGCCAATGACATAAAGCAGAGCGGGAACGCGCGACGCCGGCACAAGCAGCTGAACTATCTGTGGATGTGCAGCAGCGATGGCACTTCGTCGCATATAACCGTGCTGGCTCAGCACCCACAGCAGGCGGGCAATTTGCGGGAGGCGGGCTGCTTTGATCTGGTCGAGACGCAGGTGTCGGCGCTGGAGTTTGTCAAGGGTCTAGACCAGTGCCGCACACGGGAGGAGCACAGCAGCCTTTTGGGCGATCTCGTTTGGCTGGGCACGGACAGTCGAAAGCTGCTCATCTATTCGGCCCGCAATCCGGAGCAGGAGGAGCAGCTAGGCAGCTTTGCGGTGCCGGGCGCTGTCCAACGTATTCTGTACCACTTCGATGCCGTCTTCGTGTCACTCTCAAATGCCACCGTGCTGATCTATAGGCGTGCCCATGACGGTGTCTGGCAGCTGCGCGATCCCCAGCAGGTGACACTGGGCGAGTCTGGCATGTCTGTCCCGAGCATGCTGCCAATTAACATGAACATCTACGCATCCTGCGGCAATCGCGTCTACGTGCTCAACGCACTCAACGGAGAGCTGCAGCGCAGCTTTGAGGTGCAGCACGGCGCCAGCCAGCAGGTTAATCTAATGGCGCACTCGGGCATCGGGCTCTGGATCTCACTGAAGAACTCGACAATGCTCTGTCTCTACCACACCGAGACGTTCAAGCATCTGCAGGACATTAATATCGCCTCCAGCGTGCTGCGTAACGATGCCAAAAAGGAGCAACCGCTAAACAATAGCTCAATTTATGTGACAGCCCTGATGGCTTGCAAAGGTCTGCTCTGGGTGGGCACAAATGTGGGCATCGCTGTTACCATACCGCTGCCCCGGCTCGAGGGCGTTCCCATCATCAGTGGCGGCATTAATATGTCCTGTCACGCCCACTTTGGTCCCATCACGTTCCTCCTGCCGCTCATACCGAAAGTTTATCCAGCGTACAAGCCGACAGCCACAGCAACAATGTCAGCACCGCTGGTGCCCAGTGTGCCCAGCATGGGCGAAGATCTGCATTTGCCCGCCATCGATGCGGATCCCAAAAAGCTGACCGAAACGGACCTGGACGAGAGCACAGTCATTTTACGTCGCGACCTACCCAAAGAGGAGCCCGGCTCAACATCCGGTTCGGCAGCTGGCTCGACTACACCTGCAACTTGCATGCTGCGTGAGCCAAGCGTCGAGGCAACACCGGACTCCAACGTGGCAACGCCCGCCTCGGCGGCATCGTCGCCACGCAGCTCCAAGCTGGACAAGCAGCACTCGCTGGACCAGAGCTTCACCGCCAAGATTCGCGCCTCGCTGGCTAACTCGCCTGCATTCCATCGCAAACGGTTCCGGGATTTGGGTGCCGGAGCTGGTGATGCCGGTTCGCGCATGTCCAAGACGCTACCACGTGGCCTCGGCTCAGCAGCGGCTGGAGGCACCGGAGCCATCGGAGTCCACTCAAATGCGACCGCACTGTCGCAGCATGGCGAGCACGGCTACTGCGATGTGTATGGGCTGTACGGAAAGTTGATCTTCGTCAAGGAGAATTACGACGCCGAAGAGGGCACCCAAGGCAACCTCATGGACATGATGTACGAGGGCATGCGGCGTTCCGATCCCGAGCTGGCTGCCATACCCGGCAAAGTGTGCACCCTGGACAGACGTTTGCGTATGAAGGCCTCGCGACCACGCTCGCTCGATCTGTCCAATTGGTCGGTGGACTCCAAATCGTCCAGCTTATATACATCATCGGGCAGCGAGGAGAGCATGGGCATACGCCTCTTTGGCGGACGCTCCGTTTCCCGCAACAGCAGCAGCGCCAGTCACAAGACGTCTGGCACGGGCAGCGACCTGGGCAACATATCGGAGAACGGTCTCATGACCACCGCCGACATACACCAGCAGCAGCACCATCATTTGTCCAACAGCACGCCCAAATCCGAGGACGGTTTCAAGCACATGCACGCTCAGGCAACTGCCTCTGACAAGCAGGCTGCGCCGGCGGCCGTGGCCACACTGAAGCGCAAACAAAAGCAGAACTCAAAACAGCAGCAGCAGCAGAATGCGGACGGACCGCGCACCGTTATCACCCTGATGGGCGGCCGTGGCTACTGGCGACATGTCTGGTACAACACCAGCGGCAGCTCGCCCGGCCAGAAGGGCGCCTCCGGTGCTTGTGGCAACGCTGGCGCTGCCTCCGGCACGGGCGCCGGCTCCGGCAGCTTTTCACCGCTGACGGCCAACTCAAACGACGCGCACATCGTCGTCTGGGAGAAGAAGTTATAATCTCAGGAGTTGGTGTGCTGCTGCACATTGCAGCAGCACCCGCACCAGCACCATCCGCCGTTGACCGAGCTCTGGCGACGCGTCGGCGAGCAGCGTCGTGGACGCGTCCGTTTCCGTGGCACATTCACGCAGCGCGAACGCGAACGCGACCGCAGCACGTCGGGTCTCAGCAGCTGCAACTGGCGGTCGGATGGTGAGCGGCTCGCGGTGGCCAGCGGCAGCGCCAGTGGCAGCGGCATGCTCAGCGCCAGCCTAAAGCGACTCACCAAGCTGAAGCGCGGCGGCAGCCTGAAGGAGTTCTAGTGAGTCCCCCCTCCCACCACCCCCACAGTCCAATTGATGCGGTGCCACTAATTGCAGCACGGGGCATCGCTTGCCAAATGTATATAAATAACCATCTCATGTGTACTTTATAGTGTTAGACTAGACTTAAACACGAGCTTGGGGCTATACATATATGTATGTTCATGGCTGGATATGCCATGAGTAGCTTGAAGCAACTTTTTGTTTGTTCAATTTCATATATCGAATATATATATTTATACGTATGAATGTATACATTACTATAGCCAATCTTTGGAGCAAAGAACTACGCCTTATTTAATTTTTTTTTTTTGTGCTGCTCTTATTTTTTGCTAAGTATATAAACGGTAGACATAAGTAAACATTTTTTTTTTGTATATCAATAATTATATAAAATTAATATCCAAATATGCATTTTTTTGCTATAGCATTTAAGATGCACATGAAACAAGCTAAGTTAAAAAAAAAAAAAGAGAAGAAGGAGCAGGGGGGACTTTAATAATAATAAAAAATAAAATAAAAATAAATACATAGCGGCAAAGCCAAGCAGCACACGATGTTGCATGTACAATAAGTATTAGTTTAAACGATAAAACTGTTAAACGGAAACAGGCACAGATCCACAGAGATAGTTAGGCAAAACAACCTAGCGAAAATCTATAGAAACCATTTCAAGATATCAAAGAAATTGTTGTCATGCGACTTGAAGTACGTTTCGATACACATACACATTTTCTGAAAATTGTACCCTGTTTTTTGCTCGCAGCAGCCAACACATTTTCCTTACGTACCACAAATAAAAATAAAACAAAACAAAATACTTGGATGTTGTATGTGTATATGCTTATAAAAATTATTCTATACATGTCCTCGTATATTATATAAATATCTGTGTTTCTAAACAACAAATTATCAGAAATGTATGTTTTTTTTTTTTTTTAATTTTCAATATCTACGCACTTGGAAGTACATATGTAAACAAGGCACATCTATGCATACATATACGATTTAAATACATATACAATCGATAATAAAATAAATGTTTACTCAATATACATACATACTTACATATGTACAGCTGTATATTTATATTATGCAGTACATTATACACATACTTACACGTATAGAAAATTATTTATAAAATAATTAACCAAGTTTTTATACGTTTAATAGAAGGCATAATAAAATTATGTCATTTTTTGTATCAGTGTGCATTTAAACACTGACAAGTATATGCGCACTCACACATACACATATTTACATTAAAATAGTTACACACGCATACAAACATATTTATCTATATCTATCTAAACACATATGCTATAACAATACATATTAAACGTCATCGTATTGACAATGAACAACAATTTAAACACACACACACACAGACACACACACACACCAATTTACATTTTCAGTGGATAAAATAATATTGTATGTGTTAAAGAAAACTCAATAAAATTTTTTTTTGAAATAAATCGTTAGTTTTTGTTATTCTATATAACTAAAAGAGTTTGTTCTGACTGGCCGAAAGACTGCGTGCTTGGTGATCAACTCACGGCCTGTACGGTCAGGGAAAGATATTTTTGCAGTGACTTCTTTCTGAGTTGAAATTGAATCAGAATTTAATTTTTTTTTTCCTAACACGTAGGCAATAAAATGTTCAAGTGTAGTTTTTCTGTATGCTTAAAACTCATTTCTGTTCGCTCGGTACTTTAGCTGAAATTTCGTTCAATTTGTGCTACCCAACCCGTTGCGCGTCGCGCCCCTTTCAGGTATGCAATGGATTTTTGTCTACCCACGCGCCATTTCTGTTCGCCTGGTATTTTCGCTGAAATTTCGTTCAAAGCTCGCAAGCCTGCCAAATTTTGGTATTAAGTTTCCCAGTGGATGTACAAATTTAGATTAGTACTGATTCTTACGAGTCCAAAAAATATAAAAATGGTATAAAATCCAAACGCGGACAATATTTTTCCGAGATATTCATTTATTTTTTATTTGTTTAAATGCCAATTAATAGTTGGGATCCGTTTGATTTCAAAAGGTGTAACATTTCAAAATCATACGATATTAACCCGATATATTCAAAAAAATCATCACAAAAGTTTTGATTTTCGAGCCGTACCCGATTTTGAGAAAAAACGTGATGTCGATTGGGGTAAAAATTTAGATTTTTATTTTTTTAATGCCAATTGATAGTATTGATTCTTACAAAAAATCGGACAGGAGTTGGCCGAGATATTCCAAAAACTCAAACAAATTTAATGTTATATATCATTCAGTTTAAATGGAACAGTCTTGTAGCCAGATGCCTTTGCTGAAACGGACTTCTTTACCGGCATACATTAAAACGGTTCATGTCCACGCTAACCCAATTAAGTCTATACGACAGAGGGCGCTTCTACTTAGTTGATAAAGTAGTCTCGAATGCAGTTAACAGGTGGTGTGCATCGTTGGCGGACCTGTGCTTACCGCAAACAAGCTATAGATAAGATCCCTACAGAATGTTCTTGTAGATTGCATTGCAGATTTCATTGGACGCAAGAGTGCCGCTGAATAACATTAGCATGGAGAGGAGGCCTGGGTCCTTTGCAGTCGACGCCAAGGCTCGTGCTGGGATGTGGCCCGGACGAACGTTGGTAAATTCAAATCGACTGAAGACAATTGTCCAGATGCCCGGATGCCCGGATGCCGGATAGGACTGCTCCGATCAGGTGACAACTACAACAAGGCAACTGGAAAATTTGCACATTATTTCCATCTGTAGTCAATATACATAAGTATATAAATATCAATTCTTTTTTTAATTTGTAGGTTTTATTTTTTGAGTTAAGCAATTGTATGAAAAGATCTTTTGGATATGGTGCTTAAGTATGGAGGAGAAGCTCATGAAGTTATACAATTGCATTCCGATCCCGCGGGTTCTTTGAAAATCGTTGTTAATACTGATGAATATTTTCCTTTCGAGATATGGTCTTTATAAAAAATTCATTTCGCATTGATTTTTATATGAATGTGGACAAGCTAGAATAAATTGGACTTCATATACTATCTACATTTTTATACTTGTGTTTCATTTTTTCGCTTCGGACTGCTGTTCTTCGCGTCCCTATAATTTGTTGCATTTTCTTCGGTGCACGACAATGCATTTGGTTGAATAAGTTAAAGTTAAGTTATAAGGCCTGATAGTGCCATGTTTTTGGGAAGTGTTTATGCTGGCAGCAGTCGAACTCCTGCGCCGTACAGCATTTTAAGCTCCTTGCAGCTTTTGTATGCGTTTGATGTTGCTGCTCCGTGAGATCTTGTGGGGTATTCTTACGGCAGCTAAAGTAGTGCATCAAACTATGCCGATTGATCCATTTAGTGTTGTACGACTCCCTGGTTAGGAGTAGCTTCTGCGGCTCTGACATAACAATTGCTGTGCACAGCACATCCATGACTGTATAATAATCCCCATTTGATTTAGTACATATAAGAAAATGCGAAAGCGGCTTACCGAACACAGATTCTTGCCATGATATTGAAGCTTTTGGCCTCGATATGTGGGAGCCGTCTGCTAGTTTAGTTTTGCTGCCAGGAAATGCATTTTGGTGGCACCGCGGTATTTTTGATAGTTATTAAGTTGATGTGCTGGTTGTTCTAGTCGATTTTCCGGCTGTCAGTATGTTTAGGTCTGTAAAGAGCGAGGTCAACCCGTCCATTGATGGAGCTCCTGCCGACGGGTCTTTCACCATAACTGGTGAAGGCCGGGTGGAGCTTGTCTGGGTGGACGCACTGTATGTCAATATGTTAAACCTATGCAGGTTCGATGTTGTGTTCACAGTTGTATTATTAGTCATTGTGGACTCAGTTCTAGTTGCCGGTAACATTTTTTGGTGTTGGACTTATTGCCTGTGTGTAACCCTTTTTGCACGGCTAACAGTTCTTTTTTTTGTTGTAAAGGCTAAAGAGAAAAGCTCGTAAAATGAAAAAACTATACTTACTTAGCTTTTGGCTGCTTTAAATGACAACACCAAATTGACTGAATACTATTATTAACATCTAAGATTACAAACAACGCCTACTACGTTTCTTGCTAATAAAAGCAGATATTAGATACATATATACCCTATTGAGGGCTTAAAAATTAGAATTAAATTCAAAATTATAATTTCTAATAAAACAGATTATTTTTGTAATTTTCATTATCTTTATTATATATTAATTGCCTTGCTGTTAATGTTGCTATTGAATTTCATGTTGTATATTTTACAAAGTACACACAGTATACGATAAAAAAAAAAAAAACAACAACAAATGAAGAACGCATGTGTGATGCTTGCAATCGTGCAATCTGGTCTGCTAGATCTTGACAATTTAATTTGGGGGCAGATACTCTTTGAGTTGCTTTTACCGCCTAACTGAATGTGGCATAAAAAAAATGGTGTTTATTTATATAAATATATGTATATGTATATATTGATTGAACAACATGATGTGACATTAATTAAATTTGGTATAAAAATCTAAAACAATGTTACAGTTTTTTGTTTTCTTTTCTTATCGTTTTTTTCTTCTTATGTTTTGTTTTTTTGTTTTTTTCTCATTCAGTTTCAGTTACATTTTTATATATTTTAATATGCATACACAAATTGATGCAGATGCATTCGTTTTGTATCAGTATATTTTAATATTTTTTCAATTTATTATTTAATTTGTTAGCAAAAAACACTTACAATATTTCGCCTTCGTCTACGAATTCTTGTTACGACTTGTTTCTGTGTTGCACACGTCTACGATTATATTGAGAGCTGGGTATGTCGCCATTCCACTCACCCTATCTTTTCGCTGACATCTCTATAAGTTGTGTGTGGGCCCTTGTGTGAATGAACACTCAATTAAATATAGCTAGCTTTATTACAAACATTAATTCTATTTATTTGTTGCATTTTGTATTGTTAACTTCCTTGCGAAACTAACAGCAATTTGGGTTGAAATCGATTTCAATTCAATTCAATTTCGCTAAACTGGGCAGGGACTGGACCAGCAATGACAAGAAGCCCTTCTTCAATGTGATTGCGTTTTGATTGTGTGGAGAGTCATTCAAAATGATTGATTGATTGATTGATTATTAACAAGCGGCAGAGCACAAAATAAACACTAATTGGACTTAAAAACATAACAACAAAGTTTTAAATATACATAAGCACGGGCCAAACTTTGTTAGTCTGTTGTCTCTGTTTGTATGCACATAGCTAATCAGCATCAGCATCAAAAACAACAAGAACAAGAACAACAAAATAACAATTTGGCCTCAACATAAAATACATAATACACATTACACATACATAAATATACACACTTATGTACAAAATTCATACAATTAGAAGTGGACGTTATTAGAGACACAACACAGGTCAACATAAATCTATCTTCCTTTTGATCGATTCGACTTGACTGACTTGCTGGCCTTTTGGTAGCTGTTTAAATTTTGAAGCGCCATTTTAGTCGAATACCCATACATGAGTTACATATGTACATAAGTATTCCCCATATACGCATACGCAAACATACATATATATGGCAACATTTACACGTACTTAGCTAATGCAAAATATTATATATACACATATGTATACTATTTGCAGGGGTCGCTCGCAAATTGGAATTGTCTTGTGTTTGGCATATAATTTAATGCAATTGTTTGTTTTTAATTTTTCGGGAAATTAAAATAATACAGTATTTTAAAGGAGCTGTGGAACCGAAAGATTGTCACCTTTCGAGCGACCTCTATATGCATATGTTTATGTATATATAATGCACGCACCCATACACTCGCACTCTCTCTCTCTCTCTCTCTCTCTCTCTCTCTCTCAAACACACACACACACACACACACATTCGCACATGCAGACTGTGCGCTCAGCACATGCATATAGATATATTAAGTTATCTTCGATACTCGGTTACAAATTTTGGCGTTTTCCATTAGGTGTAGTTGCAATAGTAGTAGTACATGGTATTATGTAGATAGCTACTTAAACTCGTAATCAAACTCTTAATCGAGCTCCACAATTTATTTCTGACCTGACTGTCAATATATATTCAATTTGATTGCAATGCAAATATTTATATATCTTTATGTATACGTATATATATATATAAATATATGCGAAGGTATATAGTTGATATATACTTTCGTGAACAATTTCATAAACTACAAATCGCATTTGCTCGATTGTAAGCGTGCCGAGTCGTAACTTAATTAAATTGAAGTTTACAAAGTTTCGTTTTTCATGGTATTTTGACAGTATGAATACACTAAGAATTGCCGTGTCTTATGCGTAGGAGACTGAAAGCGCGTACAAAATAAACGCTTAAAAATAGTTTTCTCTATTTACAGTTCTTCCGAAGTGTGTTGCCAACTTTAAAATTCTTATTTAAACTATTAAAAAAAAAAAAAACAGATGAATAAATAATAATAAAGAAAAATGATATCCGAATAAAAATAAAAACAAAGTGTTAAAAGTAAAAAAAAATAAAAGAGCAAAACCGAGCTGCTAAGCGATATCCCAATACATGAATATAAATATACATAAACATATGTACATATATATATATATATATATATATATATATATATATATATATATATATATATATATATATATATATATATATATATATATATATACATATATACATATATGTATATGTATCTATCTAGCTATATATCTGACTGAAGCTTCAGAAGAACGTGGAGAACTTGCGCTTGTTTGGCGTCTTGCTGATGTTGAGGTGGCTCTGGTTGCTCCCGTTGCTGTGCTTGGCGACCAGCACGGACACGGGCATTGGTATGGGCACCGAAGCGTACGCCGCCGGCTCTGCCCCATTGCTTAATATGGCGCGTTGCCGTTGTTGTTGCTGCGCGTAGAAGGCGGCCGTCGCCGTTGCCGTGGCGACTGCACTGCTGGCTGCTGTTGCTGAGGCGGGTGGCATTACGACGACAGGCACAACCACGGGTTATACGGAGATCTCGTAGTTCATATCGTAGATGCTCGCGCGATCTGGTGTGCCACTGGCATTTGCCGCAGCCGCGGCTGCCGCTGCTGCCGCATTTCGTCCAACAGCTGCTGCTGCGGCTGCAGCTGCCGCATTCTGTTGTGCCAGGCTCGTCGGTACGCCGCTGGGCAGGCCGCCATTGTTGCGCGCCATGGTTGCAGCCGCCACAGCCGCTTGCTGCTGCTCAAGTGTCTGCATCTCCATGGAGTCGGTCATTTCCAGGGCGCGCACAAAGCTCATTGGCCTCGTCGGCGTCTGTTTGCGCTTGATCTGTGGAGATGGCTGCGGCTGCAGCGCACCGGCTGCGTTGCTCACATTAATGCCGGCCAGCGGATTTGGCGGAAAAACTGGAACGCCGCCGCGCAGCTGCGGCTGATAGCCGCCAGATCCGGAGCTGGCATTGCTGGAAGCTGGCACATTGGCAATGCTACCGCTGCTACCCGAAGCTGCAGCTGCACCACCACCACCGCCGCCGCCGCCGCCATAGCGCAGAATGTAGCTTTGTGCAGCGGACGTTTGCGGCATGGTCGTAGGGCTTGTGGGATTGGAGCGATGATATGAGGCAGCTGCTGCCGCTGCAGCGGCTGCAACGGCTGCTTGTTGCTGTTGTTGTTGTTGTTGCTGCTGCTGCTGCTGTTGGTTGGCATAGTCCTGCAGCCGTGAGTGGGTCATGATGAGTGGATGGGTGCTACCGCCGGCCGTTATGTACTGGGCATGCTGCATAATGCCAGCCGTATTACTGCTGTTTGGCAGTGTACCCGCACTGCTGCCAATGCTGACAGCAGCCGGGCCGCCGCCACCACCAAAGCCGGGCGAGGTGTCCTTCCACATGTAGACGCCGCGCTGCGGACTGCCAGCCAGTTCGCGTATGTTGTCCACGGTGTTGTTGGAACGCGCATAGGAGAGCTCCCCGCCAGCGCCCTGTCGCACCAGCTCGCCCTCAGACAGAAAGCGACGCTGTGGACTGCCGCCATAGGCAGCCTGCGCCAGCGATTGCTGCTGCTGCTGCAGCGCTAGAAATAAGAGCCAGAATCTGGCATTAGTGATGACTGCAAATGGAGACTGCCGAAGGGGAGACTAACCTTGTTGCTGCTGCTGTTGCTGATGCTGCAGCATAACACGCTGCTGTTGTAGCAGCAGCTGTTGCTGATGTTGAATCGTTGGCGCCTGCGGATGCTGCGGCGGCAGGCCGCTGGTGTACTCATAGTAGGCCGCTGCCGCTGCGGCCGCCTGCTGTTGTTGCTGCTGCTGTTGTTGTTGCTGCTGTGCCGCCTGCGCATTCAGGCCTATGAAGTCGGGACGTCGCGGCTGCGTGGGTGTACCCGGATTGGATCTGCGGAGGAGGACGAGTCGAGAGTGTGTGTGTGAGCGGCGAATGCGAACGTTTACAAAGCGGGTTAAAGAGCGAGTTATGTTAACGAATAACACTGAGGCTGCGGTCAATAACAGCGCGCCATGTTAATGTTAGGACTTGACAGCGCAGAGTAAAACAATGCAAGTCTGTGTGGGTGTGATTGTGTACATATGTGTGTGTGCGCAAGTGTGTGATAGTATTCATGAGTAATGTGTGTTTGTGTGTGCGCGGTTAGGCTACAAACTTGGACCACAATATCGTTAGGATATTTAACATTGACGATTAGTAACAGTTATGCCACAGACATGTGCACGCTTCACAGAGCGAGAACGCGCACGAGCACGAGCACGAGCACAGACGAGTTAGACTGAAGAGGGCCGTAGCAGGGCCCACATATAGAATCGATAGATGATAGACATATGCTATCGATAGACAGTGATCAGTGATCAGTGATCAGTAACCAGTAATCAGTAATTGGTTATCAGTTATGCATAGACCAATTTTGTATTGAATCCCTTTATTATGTACAATCGACACCATTGCCACTTGTGTGTATGTATATAAATGTGTTAAACAGTTAGCTAGCCGAGAACGTAGATGACCTTTAGTTATTTTGAAATGACCTCAAGCAACCATTCAGACAGACATTCAGCTCACGAGTGGCGGGTCGAACACAAATGATGTTGAAGACAATTGGCTAGGGCCAGTGGCTTCGGGCGATGCGCTGCACAAAATCGACAACGGTCCGCGGCACATCGGAGCGTACCAGCTTGATCAGCAAATGGAGTATATTGACGACACAGTAAAGGATGCTGCAGCCAAGTATGATGGGCGCCAATAGCAATTTGGTCTGCATTGTATAGCGTGTGGTATCCTCAAAGTCGAAGAACTCCCATAGATTGGCATGACCGAGAAAATGTCTGCGCAGCTTCACAACCTGCCCCTTCAGCCAACTAAAGTACCAGCATAGGAAAAACAACACATTCGATGTCAGATAGCCAAGTAGGAAGCCCGTCAACGTAATGTAGTCCATCGAGTGATTGACTGCAGCTGCATTGAAACTGCCACCTGCTCGCATCTGCCCAAAACGAAAGCCGTTTAATTTCAGCGGCCGACTATAGATTCTTGGTGGAATCAGTAATTCTTCCTTATGGGCCGGCTGATTATTATTTAATACGTCCTCAATTTGGTTGTTTCCGTCCATGTTGCTATTGTAGGGGTTGCTTGTCTTCAAATTATTGTTATTAGTGTAAGAGCTGTTTGTCTTCATAGTATTAGTATTGTTGTTATAGGAGACGTTGGCCTTTATGGCATTGGTATTGTTATTATTATTATTATTATTATTATTGTATGAGCTGCTTGTCTTTGTATTATTATTATTACTATTGTAGTTGTTGTTGTTGTTGTTGTTGTTAACATGATCGCTAACACCGTTATTGTTGTTGGGGTTCGTGTGGTTGATGCTGTTGATGCTGCTGTTGTTGTTGGCATTGATGTAGTCGTCGGTATGCGGCTGCCTGCTGTACTTGGCCAATACTTGATGAAAACGTTCGCTGTTATTGTTGTCGTTGTCGTTAATTCTGTTGCTGTTGTTGTTGTTGTTGCTGTTGCTGTTGTTGTTGCTGTTGTTGTTGTTGTTGTTGAAGCTACTGTTATTGCTGAAACTATTATTGTTGTTGCTGACGCTGCTGTTGTTGTAGCTGCTGCTGTTGTTGTTGTAGCTGCTGATGGTGTTGTCGTTGCTGTTGCTGTAGTTGTTGTTGTTGTAGCCGCCGTTATCATTGTTGTAGGTGTAGGCATCCTCGCCACCTGCCTGGTTATAGACATTGTCGTTGTCCGCCCGCCACGGTATGCGCTCCTCCGGCTGGCGCTGTAAATGCGGCTGACTGGTAGCCAGCTGTGACACTACCCTGGGACTGGCCATGTCGTTGCCGCCAACGATGCCATTTGCAAAGCTACGCAATGCATTGACGCGACTGATCGCAGACGTAGGCGATGATGTTTTGAATGTTTGGTAGGGAGATGTCTCCCGTCGATCTTCTGCTGCTGGAAATCTTCCATCGCCAGCGTCTCCGTCCAGGCCACAACGCGGCATATGCAGTGACAATGGGTTCGTCTCAAACTGCATCCCATTGAACTGAAACTGACGTCGATTGCGCAGCTGTGGTATGGTTGCGGCAGTCAGGGGCAACGTCTTGTCCAACAGACCCAGTGATCTGACGCGACCAGCGTTGGGCCGTGGCTGTTTGCTCTTATTCATATTGCTATTGCCTTTTTATAATTTAAAAAAAAAAACGGATCGTACCGCAATTTGGCGAAATTCAACTTGTTAGCCGAAAGATATATAAAAATTTTAAATGTTATATGAAAAATACAACAAAACGAGAATTTGTTTTGTGTGTGGCAAAAAATTTTTGATACTAGCCTGACAGACTATGCGAGCTATGACATTCGTATCTGTGTCAATATTGTATGAATGAATTATGGTTATAGCCAGATCCAAGGCCCAGATGTGACTGAGAATGAGCAAGGCCTGCTGAGTGGGCCTCGTTTTGATTTCGATTTAATTTGGGATGTGGCGACTCTTAGCGAATACAAAACAACAATAGTTATCTTCGAATTTGCCGAAGATCGAATACCCTTGCAGACACATACGGCAATGCAAGATATAATACATCCAACTTGGAACCCCTTTTCGAACGATTGTGGCTAGGTTTTTTTTTATATAATATAGTAGTCTGCTTTGGCCCAAAAGTGGTTCCAGGTTGGCAGGTTTTACGACGAAGCTTCAAGGCTGAGAGATTATGCTGCATGATTCTGCATGACCAACAGACGGACAGACATGGCTACAACGACTCGAATGTTAATGCCTGATCAAGATGTCACATTTAATGCGTTACACATTTTGTAAAAACATTATAGGACCCTCTGCAAGGGTAAATATTAAAAAAAAAAAAAGAAGAGTGAAACGGCACCATAATCAAGAATTCACTCACCTTCAATCAAATGAAAGCTGAGGTAGTAGTACATAGAGTGGGTGCGCTTGGTGGTGACGCTAGTTGCAGTGGTAATTTCTAGGAGTGTGTCTTTGTCAGAGGGTGTGTGTGTGTTCGGTGTGTGTGTGTTTGTGTGGACGGATACGTTAAAGAGACAACTGTCGCCTGTCGTATGTCATCCGACGTCTATCCACATAGAGACGTAGGCAGAAATGAGGAAACAGGTAGACACGATACTTTGAAGAATATCTTAGCTTGGGGATTTGTGGTTTTTGTTTGGTTCGGTTTCGGTTTCGGTTTCGATTTCGGTTCAGGATATGGCTCGAGCTCAGGCTCAATTCTGCTGTGCGCCTCTTTGGCCGATGAAAGAGTGTAAGTTTGTATGGTATTAACGACTACTCAAGGTAGGTGCTTACACAAATATCATTAATCGTAATCGTAATGATGACTTTTATCGTCTCACTTTAATCCTAGTTTATTTGTTGTTGGTTTTCTCTGTTTTTGGTTTTCATATAATTATTTTATATGATTATATATATTTTTTTATATATTTTATATATATAATTATATATATATATTTTTTTTGGTAAGCTAAGCCTAGGAATTAGTACTGTTCTCAGAATTTGAGTATTGACTACATCGAGAGAAAAAATAAAATAAACAAAGAAAACGAAAAAAAGAAAAGTTTAAAAATTAAATTAGTTTAAAAGTGTGTAAACAAATCATGGGGAAAAAGCTGTGTGCAAAATATATACACATATGGGGATGACATAGGAGGAGAGCGTATTCGTATTTAAGACGGGGCGAAGTAGAGAACAATTTTTACAGAATACCGACTAAAGCGTGTAAGTAGTACAACGAAGGAGAGGGAGACAGAGCGAGAGGGAGTGAGACCGAGCGAGAGGAACATTGAGAAGGACAGACCTCGTCACAACTGATGTATAGCTAGCGGCGTTCGATGACCTCTCAAAGCTATTGCCAGCTCGCTCACTGTCGTGCGCAGCGAGTTCAAGATGTACAGTAAGCACTCCGTACATGAGAATGGTCGAAAGCACAACACAATGACAACAACAAAAACAAAAAAAAAAACGGCTAAGGAGCGCAATTGGCAGCTATTACTTACAGACTCCTTCATACACAAACACCTCATATAACATACATGTTTGGTGGGCACTTTGATATAAGCCATCAAATCGAGCTGATCGTCAAAATAGCAATAGCAACAACAACAAATTGAAGCAATTGTACAATCATTTACAGCAGAAAGCAGCTCAACAAATGAGTATGGCTAGCTGGAGAAGATCAGTTTAGTGGCCACTGGCTGCACCACTGCAGCACTGGACCACAATGTGATAGATCCACTCACCTTCTCACTGGACTGGCGATGACGAGTGGCGTGGCCACGCCCAGTGGCTTGATTCGTTGTTGCATGGTAGGCGTGGCCGTTGTGGTACCACCGCGCTGGCTTTGTGCTACTGATATGCCCTGCTGACCATTAACGACATAGCCACCGCCCGGTTGGTCCGGCGAGAGCGCATCGCTCGTGTAACCGCGCTGCGGATCCAGGCCCCTGAAAGCAAATGTGCAGGATGATGTTATGATGTACGTATTTTGTAAGCCTGCAGCTACTCACCTGGTTCGCGCGTGCGGACTGTGACGTGGATGATAGATGCGCAGGTGACGCGGTGAGTCGCCACCGCCGCCAGTCTGCGATGAGTTGGGGACACCTCCAGCGCCACTAGCAATATTGCCATTGTTCATGTTGCTCATATTGATGCCGGGCGCGGTGTCGCTCACCTGAGGCAGGTAGAAGTTGGTCGAGTTGTGCCGCTGCAGCGGCGGAGTCGGCTCGCAGTCTTGACTCTGTGAGGCGGGCGGCGGCTCAAGGTCCGTATCAGAGCACTCCCGTCCCGGCGACAGCTGTGAAGATCGCAGAACGTATACAAAATTTCTAAATTAGTCGGGAGATTCATTCGCTTGAGCAAGTGCTTAACACAGAAAACCTTAGGCCTACATAAAACGAGTAGTTGCGATTGATTGATTTGGAATGTACTTGAAACCAAATGAAAACGAAACTTGTGTTTGTTTGTGTGTGTGGGTTGGACAAATGAATCGATGCCAAATGCCGAATGCCGAATGCCTAATGCCAAATGTCGATTGTCAATTGTCGAACGCCGAATCTTGGCCAGAAGTGAACGATGCTACTAGTGTCTCCTGTATACATATAACGAACAGTGTGTAAGATGCCCGGATCCGGGTTAAGATATAGAAACTGTAATCTTTTTAAAGTGTATTTTTTGTTGTATTTTTTGCAAGGCATGATATTTATAATTATTTTATTGGGAAAAGAAGTAAAACTGGAATTGAATTGATAGATCAAAGCTACGAAATTCAGCGAATTGACTGAGCATTCAGATCACAAAGAGAAAGAAAAATGTTATTGAGTTTAGAAGAGATATATGTATGTATATATATGAATATAAATATAAGGAGTGATTTTACATTTTAGAATTGAATATAATCAATCTTTGGTGAGAAAGCAACAGAAAAATCATGTGACAAATTTCATATTAATCAGTTTTCAATCATTATCAATCAAAATGTATTCATCAGTACATAATTAAATTATAGAATTATATATATAATTTTTTGATACATTTTTTCGTTGCTTATTTTTATTTTATGTTTTTTTTTTTTTTTTTTTTTTTTTTTTGTTTTGTTTTACCTTTTTCGGTGCTTGCAGAAAGTGTAGAGTTTTGTTTTTCTTTTTTGACCAATTTATTGTTCATATATTTTCTATATACGCTAGTTACTAAACTGAAACATAGTTGCACAACAATCTGCAAGTGAATTTACAGCACAAATCCAGACAAACGAGCCAATCAACTAATATAAACAACAGAGCAAAAGCTTTAAAATTGCAACTTAAGTACTTGAAACCGCATGCAAAATGTCAGAACGTCCAAATTAAACGAAACAAACTAAATGAAACTAATAGCGAACTAAACTAAAAAGTAAATCCATCAAATAACTAGAATCGGTTGAAAGCGAAGCTTGAATACTGTGTTCCAAATCAATAGAATGAAGTGATACGATGACAGCCTACATTAATCTACTCAAATACATATATTACTATTACTCTTACTATTACTATTACTATTACTATTACTATTACTATTACTATTACTATTATTATTATTAAATTGGAATAAAACAAGAAACCATCTTCTGAAACCACAGTTCATACACATACACTAGCCTGTAAACCTGAAACCGAGTCTAATACAAGTCATCCTGGGAGGTGTGAGGACTGCTCGCATATAGTTTTTATATATTATTTATTATTTAGGCACTAAGCGAAAACGGCTATTTGGTTTTTTGCAATAACCGAATTTTTTCATTTACATTTCATTAACATATTTCTGCTATGATCTTGAAGCGGTTAACAGACAGCCCGACTTTCTACTTTAACCCTAATGACTCATACCAAGGACTGCGTTACAAACAACGTGACAAAGCTAAAATACTCTACGCAGGTGCAAGAAAAAAAAGCAAGCTTGAATTACAAGAGATACATAGAAAGAAGATAGAGCGTATGCGATCTAAAGAGTATGATAGTGTGTGCAATAATTGTTGCTTGTGCTTGATTGTGTGTGTGTGTGTGTGTGTGTGTGTGTGTGGTGTGATGTGTGTGTTTGGAGTGTTGTGTGTTGCAATGCTTAATTGTATGTCATATTTCTATGTACGACTGGCCGTGGCAACTATTGCGCCATTAATGTTTGCTATGCTAACAAACGCTTATAAATATATATTACAAAAGTATCTGAAAAGCGCGGACAGAAGCCAACTCAGGTCACGATAAAAATGAAAACTTCGCTTAAGCCGTGAACTGAAGCGGCAACCGTGGCAACGGCAGTTGGCTTTTTCTTTACAAGCTACGATTAAATAATTACGACAGGACGACGGGCAAACAAACTGTGAGTTAAATATACAGTTCTGGGTGTAGCCAAAGCGAGGGGTGGGGGGTGGGGGGGAGTTTAGCTATATAGACGTCGAGCGGATGTGATTAACTCGTAGATATGATAGAAACTAAAAAGTAAAAATAAAAAAAAAAACGAAGCAACAAACGCAATTGGCAGCCGACAACTCAAAAGCGCATGTTAAACATAGTTAGCAAGCAGAATGTGCGTGTTAAATGTTAAATACAAGTTAAGTCAAGTTAAGTTAACAGCCAATACAAAACCAATTAAATGAATTACAATTGCAATTAAATGAAGAAAACAAATGAAAGACAACAACAGCAACAAGTGGCGACTACAGTTGTTCAGCTTTTTGTTGCAGTTGCCACTTGAGAAAGGCAACAGATACAGAAACAAAGTCAGTTACAAGTGAAACTTTCACAAATAGATACATGGTTATAGTTATAGAGAGAGATTTATAATCGTTTTGCATAGCAATTTCTGCAATGTTTCGTTTTGGTTTGCAAAATGTTACCCACCTTACTATAAAGCGTTGTGCTGCCCGACCGCTGATTATAACCATTGCCCTCGGCCATATAAGTCTTTACCTGAATTCCACGCTTCTCCCGACTCGACTCGTAGTAGGAGCGGGGTGAATATTGTACCGAGGTGCCGCGCATTCCACTGCCGACGCCGCCGGCTGTACTGCCATTGCCACCGGCTCCGGCTCCGCTACCGCTACCGGCATTGGTCTGTTGATTGGTCCGATCGTTGCATATAGTGCTTATTGCTTGATTTTGCGTCTGAGATCGTCGCGATGCGTACTTCTTCGGCTTCAGAAGACTGTCAGTAGGCAAACAGTTAGCGAGTCAGTGGTAATTCATATAAATCGTAAGTCTTCATTACCTGGGATACTGTGGTCCGAACTGAGTGTAGCAGCAGTTGTGCCAACAGCCGCGCGAGAACGGATTGTAGCCGCCCTTGAACTTGCCAGTCACCTGTTCGTTGGTGGTGCGACCCCGCGATACCAGCACCATGTGGAAGCCTGTTAACCCGAATATCGGTATCGCCAGTACAGTGACAAGGCCCATTAGTATCATGCTATACGTTCAAAGGCAACGTTTACAGTTAAGACAAACCAATCTACCAATGTACACAAGGTTTTAGCTGAAAAGTGTGTTAACTCAAGGCTGCAAGCCAAAATTATGTCGCCAATAACATAAGCTTAAAATATACTTTGATACCGTTTCAAAAATCTCCTATTTGTAATAGGTTTAAAGGTTTAAATAACTTTATATTTTCGAAAGCTTTGAGCTTAAAGCTTAACAATTTAAATATTTATCTAATGGAAAATTCGATAAAATGCTAGAATTTCATAAGAAATAGAATAAATCTGTTTGTTTAACAACAGGGTATGCTCTAGTCTGGCACTCTAGAGGCTGGTTTGCTTTTGGTTCAGTCTTTAACTTTGGCTCACACTCTTGCAAAAAAAAAATGCAGTTTTCCAATTAAATATTTTGTTGTGAAAAGGATACGCGACAATGGGCGCCGTCTGCTTAATGTTGGGCATGATTTTGAGCACGTAGAACAGGCAAAGCGAGAAGATGCTCAGCATATGGATGGAGAGTGATACGAGAAAGAAGAAGAAGAACCTATAATTTCGCCTGCCAATGCAATTGTTCACCCAGGGACAGTGATGATCGAATGTCTGTAGAAGTAACAGAGAAATATTTTTATCAAATGATATGCGAGTAAAATTGCAAATGCCATTGGAACTCACCTCTATGCAGTGATTGCACACAGAGCAGTGGGAGCAGCGGGGCGGGCGATAAAACTTGCAGGTAACGCACCATTTCATTTTAACTGTAATGCCGTTTATCTCGGCATTCTTGTAGAGCGGTGCGCGGAACTCCTCCTCGCAGTCTTCGTCGGGCGAGGCTAAAATGCAGTCAAGTTTAGGCTGTGCGGATGACGCTGGGCACCGTTTAGCACGCTACGTACCTTTGGGTATAATGCCCGGATCCATAAATGTGGCCAGCGTAAAGTTTGCCAGCACAAAGAACGTGATGACGCCCTGATAGGCCAGCACCCATGGATGACTCTTTACATAGTATTGGCAGCTGCAACAGAAAAGACGAAAATAAATAAATATTATTAGCTTAAACTCACACACACTATTAGTTCACTCAAAAATTTGGTCAAAACTCATTGACGCCCAAAAACATTAGGTACACGGAGCTACTAAGCAGCGACCAAGCACAATCGCAACCCCATTTTCAATATCCTGCAATCACTTTAGAGTCCAGTGAACTGGAACTGTTAGTCGAGCCGGCACACACATTCCCACACACTAGCAGCTGCAGCCCACACACACATCCATGAGCCAAGGGAGGCCGCCTGGGCTTAGCCTAAACAAACAGCCCCGTCTTTTGCAGCTCCCTTAGTGCAATCACATTGATGTGTTTAACTTTTACCAGTTACCTGAGCTGAATGTATTGCACATTTGGCATTAGATGTACATTTGTACATACATGGGCATGACAAAAGCAACCAAAGCCATAGCCACATGCAATCCAATTTAACACACTTCAGTGCAGTGAGAATCAGTCAAGCAATTTTGCTTCCAATTAAAGACAAACATTTTACCAACTATTTTGAATCGATTTCCTTCATCATATGGGAGTTATAAATATATTTCAATTTGATTGCCAAAACAACATTAATACATTTCCAGATTATTTAACTTAGCACAATTGCCAAAACTGATTAAAACTCAACTGACAAGGAATAATAGCATAAAATATTAATTGATCACATTTCACAAGTAGACAGTTTATTATAAATATACTCCAACCCAATTCCAGCTCGCCAAAATTAAAATTTACTTTTACTACGTAGAATCAACATTTCCACATAATGTAGTGTATTTGTCGCAAATGGTGAATCCAGTTGAAAATAATATTTTAGAGTACGATCGAATAGTTGACTTAGTCACATACATAACAACCCGTTTCTGCCAATTTGTTACGCTTGCGGGTGAAATTTTTCAAAATCCATCTATAAATAACTAAAACGTTTGGTGCATTTAGAACCCCTATGCTTACCAGCCTGCCCCCTTGGGAAAATTGATAAAAACTGGCTCATTTTATTACATAACTTGGATATTTCAGGAAACAAGAACTAGGTCAATTATCCCGGTATTTCTTTATGAACTAACCTCGCAGTGCAAATTAAGAATGCCACTGCTTTTGCTGCTGCGGTTGCTTCCACGTATTTCTTGCAGACTCACATTCCGGTTACGGACACGTGCAGCCTTGGGAAACTTCTAACTGCTAACTGGCAACTGGCAACTGGCAACTGACAACTGGCAAGTGGCAAGTGGCAAGTGGCAGGCAAGGTCACAGTTTGGCCAAATTGCTTAAAACTTTTGCCTAACTTTGGATGCAATTCCGACAGTTTTTCTCAGCTTATCTAATTAAAATTGACTCGCTGGTTGTGACTGATTTTCTGACGAAAATGTATTTGTTCAACCTTTGCTAATGTACCCAATTAAGCTGTTAATGGAAACTCGACCGTTTTACCTTATGACAACTTGGCACCAGGTGTAAAATACCACGAATCCCTCATTTCTTAAAGCTTGACTGAAATGCATATAAAATTTAGAATAGCTAACTCGGCTGCTGATGCTGATCAAGAATATTTATAATAATAACATGGGGGAAACCTGTTAACATCATGTGCTGTAATTGATTTTCATCGAATGGCTGGCTTTTAGTTAAGTTTGTGCGGGAATTAAAGAAAGGAATCTTAGAGAATTACAGCATACTCCTTATACAAATTCTAAATTTCATGCTTGGTCTTAATTTTGAATAAATGAGCGCCTTCGCGACTCAGCTACAAACCAAATCCAGGCCAAAACATGCCGGGACACGTAAAATGCAATCCGCTAAACTGCAAACCGAAGCAGCAGAAGCTTAGCCAGAGCTTAAGTAAGTATGAGATATGAGCCGTCCCAGCCTTTAAGCTGAAGGCGGCATCGGGTTTAAAAAAAGAACGAAATACGAAATGGAGCAGCCAGGGACAGGCGACAAGCGACAGGCGACACGGACACGGGCACAAACATGGAGGTGGGCATGGTATTGGATGCTGTATATGTTTGCTCAAGGATTCTGCTGGCGTTTGCACTCGTTTATCCAGTGTAACAAACCGGAGCGTGCAACTGTGAGCCTGTGTGCTTATGTAGGCCGTGACTATGCTCAGCCGGTCCTGAGCGACACGGGCCCGGGTAAAGGGGAGGGGCAGGGCAATGGCGTTACGCCTACAACGACAGCTGGTTGCAGCAACGGCAACACCAACATAGCCAACACCAACAATAGCAATAACATAAAAGATTGCGCATCGAACAATTAACAAAGAGAAACAGTAACAACTAAGGCTCGACCGGCGCACAACAACAGACATCAATTAATGTTGGCCATCAAATTGAAACAAATTGGAAGTGAACTGGGCAACTGCAACTGCAACTGCGACGACGACTGCGACTGCGACTGCAACAGCAGCAATTCACTTTGTGAAAACTGACTGGATGTGCACGTTAATCCAAGCTTTCAGCTTAAAAGAGACAACTGAAAAGCTAAATATTTGTGTTGTTGTTGCGTTATTTAACATTTAATATTAAATTAATTCTTTAATTCCAATGGATTTTAAAGCATACTGAAATATTTTCAACTTTAATTAAGGTATTAAATATTTACGGATTATAATATGAAAGATGTAGGAAGTTGATGACATGCGGGCTACCTTTATATTTTGTATTGTTATTGGGGCTTTAAACAAAAAACTAAAGCATTCGGCCCAAGAGTCAAGAGTCCGACCTTTAAATATGCTATAGTAGGATCAAGTTTTAACAATTTGAATCTAATTGCTGCTGAGTTTTGGTTTCGTTTAGGCAAAACAACATTTTTGTGTTTACAGATATGCGATGCGTTCAGATTACACACATGCTGCAAAAAGAAGCATATCCCTTGGAAAATTGAACCACTTCAAAGAAATCCCAATCCGAAGATAAATAAATAGATAAGTGTATTTATCTATATGGAATTTTAGATCGTAAAACGTAAACTTGAAATGTGCTTAATATAGGCAAAAAACAGACTCAATTAAAACAAACAAACGCTAACTAGTGCAATGCGAAGGTAAATGGCCCAAAGCATATCTATATATATATATATATATATATAAATATATGCATATGCTGGTCGAAAGTTTGGGCTTGGCTCCGTTGTGTTGGATAAATCGCTCTTGTATGAGTCAGTTCAAAAAGGTTTAGACCTGAAATTGCCAAGGTAAATGGGTGCCGTTCGTTGAGAAGTCGGTATATTTACCGAAACTATTATATCTCAAGACATAAAACGAAGGGAGTTGAGTCAAAAATGAGTGGAAAACTGTTGAATGAAACTAATTAAGACTATTTATTATGTAATCACTTGGCATTGCACTCAAAGCTGATGACAAAAATTGAACGAAATAAATAATAAGGAATACTTAAAGAGTATTAGGTCTTATTGCTCTTGAGTTTAATGTGTGTAATTGATTTCGAAAAGCTTAAGTTTCGCAGCTTTATGGTTGGTTGGCTTCAAGGACGTCACATCCTGTCTTCCTTGTATTGCCCCCAGCTTGGAGAAGAAGGTTTGCTGTGAATCTATTCACAGCGGGTGGTTAAGTGGAGACTGTAAACTGAAAGCGCTTTGGCTTTGGCAAGAGCATATCCGGTGCATTAGGTGAACGCACAGCGGCAGCATTTTAGCTGATACCCTCAGCTGTTTTATAGTGTTTAGGAAATTGAATTCTTATGTAATGCGACACAGCGAGACGCCGAAGAGGATACAATGTTAGCTGCAGTTGGCAGTTGGCAGTTGGCAGTCGGCAGTCGGAGACCAAACGTTGCCTGATGGCCAATGGCATTGTGATAGTTCATTTCATGGCTAAGGCCCGTGTCAGAAGCAGACTACAAAATGTTTCTAGTTTGAATATGCAATTAATTTTAACAGGGCCCGGGGGGTGTGGGTGGCGTGGGAAGGGAACTTCACACACGCACACACACGCACATTTCATAAACAATCAACAGTTGGAGGTTGTTCGAGATTGAGTTGTAATGGAAAATGATGACGCCGTGTTTTTCAGTTAATGCCTTGTTGTCACACTCTGCCTTGGCTGGCTGCCTGCGTGTGTGTGTGTGTCATGTTGTGGGTCAATGAAAAGCTCGCAGCACACACACACAAGACCATACAAAAATATCATCCACTATCACACGGCTTGCCAGAGCTGGCGGCATGCGGCATTAGTCATCATCGTCGTCGTCGTCGTCGTCGCCAGCGTCATCCAACAGCCGTCGCTGGGCCAAAATGGGGCACAGCCACAGAAGCTAGCAATACTTAGAACCAACACACTTATCTCTAGAGGCAATAATCGAAATCGAAATCAAAATCGTTCACCTTAATCACGCTTTAAACCTGCCGCATAGTTTTGGCCTTCAACTATTCGTGGATAAGCTTTGGCTATGAGCAAAGCTTCATAAAAAGCGCGAGTCGCAATTGTAGTTGATCGAAAGGTTTCAATGTATTTATATTACCTAAGCAATTATCTATTTAAAATAATCGACGTTAAGACGTGCCGTATAATGTATAAATGAATATAGAAAGAATTTCCCAGTTTCGCTCGACTTTCTTGTAATCTGAACTATTAGTTTAAACATCCTTCCACCAAGAAGAATGGATTTTGCAATTAGTTGCATACTCTGTACATATGTATATATTAACTTTTGCTCATACAATCTATGACTGCCTCACTTTCACCCAAGGCGGTGAATTCTCTGAAAAAGGTGAAACACGTTTCAAATGATCTGTTAAAATGATTGCTTAGCCCCATGATTGACATAAAAAAGTTACATACAACTGTTTTCCACCAATTTGCCACACTTGTGAGTGAAATTTTCCAATAAAAAATTGCCAGGCATTAGTGTACCTTCAGCTGTACGTTGACAACAGTTATTCTGCCAATAGGGGGGCACACAGTTTTATAGTTTTTATTATGCTTTATCATCAATTTGTTTGTTACGTAAGAACATCAAGGCGTACATGCCAAATACACCTTTTCACAATCTTCCAACTTTTTACTTTCGACAGGTGTAATAATAGAATGTGCGCCCGTTTCGCTACGCATTTATTGGGCAATTACCGAAAACCGAAAAATTCTAAAAGTACACACCAACAATTCTCCGCGGTTCCTCCTCAAGCACTTGGCGTTGCGAGATGTGAACTTTCAAAATCAGAAGGGGCAAACGGGGGGAAGGAAGCCAACTGGCATGACTCAGTTTTGGTCGGTAATAATGATGATCATAATGATGAAAAGATATGATGATGTTCTACAGGCAAAGTAAAGTAAAATGTCCTCCCTGGCTGTTGTCATGCGCCATATAAAGTTAAATATTTATTTATGAATTGCGAGACAGAGACTCAAAATTGATTTTCCTTCTTCTTTTTTTCGCAGTGAAAAGCGGCCCCTAAAGCCCATAAAGTTGGCCTTAACTGGGTTACTGGCCACTGTACAAGGTCAGGCAGCTTTGTAGGCTTTCGGCTTATTGGCACTTTGTAGCAAATGCGGATTTACATTGCAAACAAACTTTATAATGTACACAGCGCACGTATCATAAATTGGCCTGCTATATAGTATATGCGAAAGTACATACATATATCTAGGATATTTTGTATACTATATACAAATACCTTGCCTTCTCTACTATTCTGAATTGAATCAAATAAACTGGTGAGAGGATAATTTTGTACATGGAACAGGGGATTGTGTGTCTTAGTCGGGGGCAATATATTTACAGCGAAAGTAACAGAATAAGCCATTCATATATATCTCATAAATTGCATGATAAACTCTCTGCAAGGCTATAAACGGATATTTACCGATGTGGGGGAAACGGGGAGTTAAGTTTTAATCAGCACAAAAGAAAGTTTTCTCTATATATATTATACAAAATGATATATATTTTCCGTGGTATATATGATGGTGCGACAAATTTTCTCCATAATGAGAACTCTTGGGCAGATCTATGATTATATGCCCCAATTTATGTGAGTGTGTGTAATTTGAGAGCACAAGAAACTGTTTGACTTTCCCATTGATTAACCAGCCTGACCGACAACTACATAAAATAGCAAACATCTTTCCAGCCATTAGGCCTATAACCCAAATTTATTTTCTTGTTTATTTCAATTGCGTAAGTTTGGACACGGCGTGTCTGCTATTTTGTGTATGCATACATATGTGCGTTTGGATTACAGATCCGATGCCACAAGTAGACATAGTGAAGCGTGCCCGCCTAGAAGACACACACACAGACACACACACGCACACACCTGCATACATGTTTTTGCTATAATTGTATATATATATATATATATAAATATAGCTATAGAGATATCTCTAAAGTAGTTTGATTTGAATAAACGAGAAGCTATGCATATTTAAGTAGTTGTCTCTAGCGTTCGATATATAATACGCACATGGCCAGATTGGGGCAGCTGTTGAGAATTCGCAAGAATATGCATACGTGTTTATATATATTTGCTTTATAGTCGAACATTAATGATAATTGCTTTGCAGCCGAAGCCAAGTAATATTTGCACTCTTCGATCTGAGCAGTCTCTGATGCGGGTAAGAAGAAGATAATCATATCAATATCATCTTTATTTGATGTTTTCAACAAGGAAGATATACACTGGAACACAGAATTTTCCTCTACATCTTCAATAACTATAGGCAAATCAATCATACAATCATTAATCATATAATTATTTTATTTATACATAAATAGGACTTTAATGGATCATGCTTTGCGAGTGACAACTGTGCTTGGATTTTGTTAGAAAATGGATTTATTCCATGCACAGCTGTTTAGCCTCATTATCCAGGCACACTTATGTATTCCATAGAACTATTTGTAATAATATCACGCTCTCAATTGGCGTAAACTCACCATACATACATATTTATAAATACTGCATATACATTTATGCCAACACTTTCTTAGCTACAAAATCTCAAAAAACTGCTGAACCTTCGTCAAATATAAAGCTTCCCATGAAAAAAAAGGCATGTAAAAGTAATATATAAAAAATTGCATCATTTTCGAGCGGACATCAGGGAAAACGTGTCCAAAACTTAAAGCTAAAAGCAGTCGGGATGACAGTAGGTAGCTTGGCGATTTTTTTTTGTTTTTAATTTTATTTTTTTTTTGCTTTTGCTAGCTTTTTAATGTGTTATGACAGCCGGCGAAATTAATTTTGTTAGCCCCGCTTTGAATTTGGATGAGTGACTCGGAGGCACAGCGACGTGCTCCGCGGCGTATGCGTAATTTGTGCGTGAGTGTGTGTTTGTTTATCGCTAAAAATAATCTCGCTCAATGTTGCCAGCGTCGAAACGTGAAACATTTTTCCATTTCCAATTCCATTTTCTCTAGCCACCCACCCGCAAAAAAAGAAAAAACTGGCAGCCAACCGGTGCAGGCCGGGGAGCTGTGGCCCCATCCCCCAAAACGGGGACAACAAGTACTCGATGTGCTCTCGCGTGGCTCGCGCAAGACTTTGTGCGACATTTTGCATTGTGCCGCCGTCTGGTGACGCTTTTCCATTTATTTTGCATTTGCATTTGACGCGTAGATTTTGTGCTAATTAAAATTTGTAATTTTGTAGCATGAAGAAGAGGTCGGCCCAGTTCCCCTCGAACCGAGCAACAGCCAACAGCCAACAGCCAGCGACAGCGGCAACAGGAAGTCATTTTTCTTCTTGGCCAAAAGTTTTGGCCAGACTCACACTCGATTCATTTTTGTGACTAATACATAAACTCTGCCAGAACATTTTGTTTACATTTGGTCTTTTTCTCCCAATTTCAAAGTTAAGCGACAAAATTGTCCAAATAGTTGCGCTCGCAATTGTTCATTGTCAGCTTCGAGTTGGCAATTCAAAGTTTCGTTAGCTTTGCTCTGCATAAACCTCTAGATATACATATATTGAGTCATTCAGGCAAATAGGGAATGAGGGTTCAGATTGAAATTTTAGGCTTGGCACACGCGCATAGACATTGCTGTAAATGCTGAAACAGCCGCTGCAATTCTTGAAGATGCTCTAGTTTAATAGACAAATCCTATGTCAATATTTTAGAGAAGTGAAACATTCTCTAAGCTATTACGGCAAATGGATTTGTCATTTAATTGTTTCATCTCATATCTAAAATGATATCAATTCTTATTAATACTAGTCATATTTAACAACTTAAATAAGCATGATAAATCGTCAAGCGTCCCAACTCATCTTTAACTTATAAAAACTGGGCTAAGCATCAGCACGATGAGCACAAAGTTTGCGGATCGAGCCCAGTAAATTTTACCAGCTAGCATATTTATATACACACACCTATCCTATTAAGCTTTAAGCACCTGTAAATATGCATCGACCAAGCTTGGGTAGGCCACCACACTCGGGCCCTGGCCCACAGTGGGCTATGATTCGAGCGAACGCGTCGACCACAAGCGTTTATCTAGTTTAAATAACAGCACATCTACCTGCAGGAAACATAAAACCTACGCAAAAATCAATATTCAATTGAGTTTGATTGGGTTATGATTGCCTTTAAATTGCTTTACGGCAGAAACGATTTAGGCGTGTTCTAGTTAAATAATAAAGTAATTAGTTTTAACATTTTCTGCTTACACACTCGGCTCGATCAAAGAGACCATGTTTCAAGCGAACCTATAGTTTTATAGGATTTAAAGCAAGGTACAAGACTATCTTGAACGTCTAGACATTTTGGCCAATGGGGCACAAGTTGAGTTATTCTTAATTTAAACATTTTATGGTATAAAGCAACCAGGTTTCATTTGAGGCTTGGATAATTGAAAAATAATATTCTAAAGGCTTGTGCTTTATAGTCCTCTGCAGATTTTGTGTCAAATAGTTTGATGTGTAAACGATCTGCGAAAATTGGTTGGGTAGAGTTGTAGAAAACTTTTTTGCTTACCATTTTTTCAAAGATATTTGTGAAAATTCATTAGAAAGCCACAGACTACTCCGCTGATTGGAATTGGAATTAATACGTTGAGCGGCAAAATTGAACTTTAATTGAAAATTGACAAGAAAAACTTTGCCAATTTTCTCCAATGTTTAACAAAGTATTGAAAGGTAATTTCATACCAGGTGATTTAACAGTTCTTGCTCATGTATTAGCATTATTTTTAGCAGCAATATCATAATTAAGTCAAATACCTCTTCATCTATTTCATTTTGCAAGCCATAATTGCTAAAATGACCAACATGAAAATGAAAATCGAACCGTGCATGCATAAATCAGAAAACCATCGCCCCAGCTTAGTTATGGCTGGTGTCATTGCTGGGCACTTGGCCCAATGACGACGTCATTGACGTTGAGCAAAACGTTAAGAAACGGCAACGGGATCGGGCGCGGGAACGGGCGCGGGACGGGTTCGGGTGCGGGCACGGGTAAGGCAACTACGAAGTGATGCGAATGTTAATGGGCATCGAAATGGAAATGGAAATGGCAATGACAAACCAAGTGTAAATGGTAGATGGGAGGTGCTAGCAGGCAGTGCTTGCCTTTCCCTCTCCCTCTCCCTCTCCCTCTCCCTACCTACGTATATACTCGTTATATCGTTTCAAAACTTTGGAATAAACCATTTGAGCAGCTCAATAACACACGCAGCTGCTCAGAAAAGCATCGCCAATCGTCTAACAAGAACAGCAACAATCGCCACATCCAGCCAAAGTCAAAGCTCAAACAGAACAGAGGAACAGAGGGCCCAGCCGAGAAATAGGCGTGCAAATGACACTTCAGCTCGAATCGACTCGACTCGACTCGACTCAACGCTTCAGACCTCGACTCGGTGCGGCTCAATTTACCTCACAATCGATGACGGCGCTGCGCTGCTTTTGACGCTTTTATTTATACCCTGCAAACTAGTTCGGTAAAAGGTGTATAATAAAGGCGCACTCTCTGCGACTGCCCGCGGAGTAAACGCCTGGTCGTAGAGCATTGTTCATAGTTCAGTTCGAGTATATTTAAATGTAGCTACAACTCCTCTCCTCTTCACACAAAATAAGCAAAGTGGGTTTTTAGTAGATGTCGACATTAAAATGCCATTTTAATGCTCCAAACATTTCATCCCGAAAACTATTTTCAACAGTGAGCAGCTTGTTTCGTAAGTACTCGGCTAGTTACAGAGTATGCTCTAGTTTAATATACCCCAGTTGTTGCTGCGCAGCATTTAAATCTATGATGTGCGCGCGCGTGTGTGTGTGTGTGTGTGTTGTTTATGCTTTACTTGCTTTTGTTTATTGTTTCTCTATGCCAGTTTTTTATGCTTTGTGTGCTGTTGTTGAGGTTGGCGATGACCGGCGGATATTATCAACGCGATAGCAACAACAACAACAGCAACAACAACAAAAGCAACTACGGCATGCATATGTCTGCTTTTCTTTTTTTTTATTATCATCAGCAAAAGTTCGAGTCCGAGCAATGTCAGCGACGTCAGCGTCGACATCGACGCCAGCGTCAGAAATTTATTTTCATTAACAAGTTGACAAAACGTACGGAAAAGTCAGCAAAGCACAGAAAGAGATAGAGAGATATAGCTATTTGTGTGTGTGTGTGTGTGGGTGTGTGTGTGGGTGTGTGCACGCATGCTACGCACACATGCATACGCACATAGCAGCTGTGTGTGCATGTGTCGAGTATGTTTAAGTGCATAATAAAATGTAAGCAAGCGACATTTAAAACGTTACAGGGTCTGCCAAACTGCAAGTTACCCTGTAGTAGTTCGGGGCAGAGTAACTCGCGTAACAAATTTACCCTATCTGGATACGTAATTTTATCAGAATAACAAACTTATTCTCCTAATATTAAAGCTTATATTTTTTTCAGTTAACACAATTTGACTTTTTATTAAAATGGCCAACTGGGCAGGCCAGCAACAAAAACTTTATAAATGACTTTATGTTCTTGATAAAAATTGTAGCTTTTTATAAGAAATCGATAAGACCTTAAGTATAAATATAATTTGGCCAATATGAAACATGGTGTCCACACTAACATTTTATCGTAACTGGACAATTTGTATTTGCAATCTTCTTTTTCTAAAACCCATTGTCAGATAAGGCCTGAAAATCAATTCTCTTTTAACATGGAAATGAAATGAAGTTGGGAGACTTATCGCCGAGGTATTCGAGTAGCTCTATCTGGCAGATATTTCAATTAAAATAGCTGCTAGTAAACCATTCCAAATACACAACCTGCGCACAATCTGCGGCATTTGTGTTGTGCTCTGTTGCGCTCATGTGGGCGCAGGTGCGGCGACACGCCCCGAGCCGCAATACTAGCTACAAAAGTTTTGAATTCGAACAGCAACTTTGCATTATCGTGGAATACACATAACAAAAAAACCAAAAAAAAAAAAGAAGAAGAGAAAAAGAAAAGCCGGGCCAAGTCAATAGCAAAAAGCTGTGGAATGGATTTGGCAGCGGAATCTGTTTTTTGGCAGGTCACGCAGTTGGTTGCGGGGCGTTGCGGGGCGTTGCGGGGGCGTTGCCTGGTGGTCGAATTTGTTTTTTTTTTTTTGGGGCCCTTAAGCATTAGAGAAAGAAGAAGAAGGAAAAATAAGAAAATGATTAAGTACATAAGAGACGGCCCTAAACGAAAAGTTTTTGCCCGCATATTTGTCCGCTTTGTGAGCTCTGTTTGAAATTCGATTGTATCTCCAACTCAACATATTATATACATATATGTATGTGTATTATCTATCTATCTATATGCACGCACATAGGCAAGATGTGTGCTCCACCCTGGGCCCGCCTCCTGTTGCTCGCTCTTTAACTCAAGCTTTGGCTCTAAGAATGTGGCCTAATTGAAGCCTTAAGCAAAGTTTGTCCTGATATAATTAGTCAAATGGTTTTGGTTTGGAGCACTTCAGGCACACACACACACACATGTGCCTACTCATGTCCGACAAAGGCGACAACTGAGAGCCTAAAGTGTCCCAAAATAGCATTACAAACAAGTCATTTGTGCGCCACTAATAAAATAAAAGCCGACAACAACAACAAGAACGAGAGATTCAATGGTCTCTTTGACGACCCAAAATCAAATTAAATCCTTGAAAGGCTTTTAACACAAATTGCAACACTTAATTGAAACGGTTCGGCTTAAGCAAGAAAAGAAATTAATTACAAATTTTACTTGCTTCATCTGTTGTCACTCGTCTCATATTTTATTTTCACTTTGATCCCCAGTTGCCTGCTTTCATGTTTCCTTCGATTGCCCTTAATAAAACAGGTGAGAGTACTCGACAGATACCCTGTACTCTTGTTGACATTGTTCGGTTATATACACACATCTACAGTTTAGTTTGCATTATGATTAAAAGCTGATACAAACCGGCTCTGGCCGGCATCTTACATTTTTCACGCATTTTCCGACAGTGCAGGTGAATTTTGATCAATCTCTAAGCACATATTTATTTCATTTTCGGTCATCGGTAGAACCTAAGAGAACACTCAGAGAGAGAGAGAGAGAGAGAGAGAGAGAGAGAGAGAGAGAGAGAGAGAGAGAGAGAGAGAGAGACAGAGAGAGAGAGAGAGAGAGAGAGAGAGAGAGAGAGAGAGAGAGAGAGAGAGAGAGAGAGAGAGAGAGAGAGAGAGAGAGAGAGAGAGAGAGAGAGAGAGAGAGAGAGAGAGAGAGACAAAGAGAAAGAGAGAGAGAGAGAGAGACTGAGAGACTGAGAGTAAATATATACTATAATAGTTTATAGCCCTCAGTGGATTTGTCTCTTTCTTCCTTTCTATCTGCTTTGATATCCCTCATTTGAATGGGTCTTGGGTGGGGCATATATTAAATTTAATTTACTTTGAAACTAGTCGCAATTAAATTAAATTTCATGTGACACAGAGCTGTCGTCGCGACAATGGGGCCGGCAAAGCCAAAAGGCAGTAAAACGTTTCCATTACATCGTCGAGTGGGGTAAAATAATGTATGTATATATGCAGAGCACATACATACATATATATACATACATATATATATATATATATATATATAATATATATGCATGCAATTCGCCGTCATATTCCGTTCCGCTTATTTCTTTCTGTGTAAGGAACAGCTTTTAAATGGTTTGAGGTCCTCCATTATTTGCAATATTTCTCAGAAATTCGGTTTAATGCGATTGAGCGCATTTAATAAATATGCGGCTATCGGGTCGTAGTTCCAATAGGGTTTTCCACATTGTTGTTTGTGTATACTATCAGCATGGCCAACGGATTGACCATCTGTTAAAATATAGCTTGCATATGACAATAATAAGATACGCACACATTTCAACAAGTTATCAAGTAGAATTAACTAATATTTGCTCCCGACATGATTGTGACAATATGACAATATGCAAATAATTTTCATCTCTGTATCTAAGGTTAGTTAAAACTTTGCATACCAAAAACCATTTCACATTATTAACGATATTCACTATCAACGAGTTAAATAAATAAGAGATAAACATAACGAGAAGGAAGGGCTATATTCGGCACGACGAAGTTTTAATACTCTTGCAGACCGAACCTTTTCCTAATGCTTGGCTCGTATCTAAGAAGCACAGGGAAAATAGTTAATGCCGAATCTGGTTCAGATATCTAGTAAACAAAAAGTTTTCCATTCAACTTCTTAATTTTAGACTGATCTTTCCAAGGACAGCTATATGCTATAGTGGTCCGATCCAGTCGGTTCTGAGATGACGATAGCTTTTAAGCTGAGAAACTAGTTCGCATAGAAACAGGCAGACGATATCGTCTCGGCTGTTGATACCGACCAAGAATATATATACTTTATTGGCATGTCTCCCTCTATGCGTTACACATTTCGAGACAAAACTATAATACCCTCTGCAAGGGTATAACAAGTTGATGTAAGAAGTCTTCAATCCTATTCGTTTTTGTTATTAATTAACATCGTTTGATTTGGGCAACTATTTTTATCACGGGAAAACAACCCGTAAACTCTTGTTTATTTCGGGCAAGTTATAAATCAATACATATATTTATATATATGTATGTATTTCTTTTTAATTGTTCTTTGTCATACATGCAAATAAAAACAAGTAAGAGGTTCTAGTCGGGAGCTCCCGACTAGGGAATACCCTGAACCCTCTTTGAGGTGGTAGCGGGGAGGTGGCGATAGGTATAAAATGAAAGATACTTGACATATATATACTATTCTAGAATAAACATATTATGTTTGGTGACTCTAGCTCTTATTATTTACGCAATTGCATGGAAACGGAGTAAGTTATCGATTATCGGAAACAAATTCGATCTGCGCAGGCACTAGGAGCACCTACATCTAAAATTTCAAGTCTCTAGCTCTGTTCTGAGAGGTTCTGAGATCCTTGCGTTCATACATACGGACAGACGGACGGACGGACAGACGGACGGACATGGCTAGATCGACTCGGCTGTTGATGCTGATCAAGAATATATATACTTTATGAGGTCGGAGATGCTTCCTTCTGCCTGTTACATACATTTGCATTTTGCACGAATACAATATACCCTTTTTACCCATTTTTAATGGGTTCATGCATAGGAAAATTACCAATACTAGCTAAGAAATCGACAATGGAATTGTCGTTAACAAGTTAACAATTACAATTAAAATTGTTCTTTTGATTTGCTTTAAACTATGAACTTCCATTTTGATGTTAGGGTAGGGGGGTGGTGGGGTGGGGGGCAAGTATTAAAGGAAAAGCTACTCCAATTAAATTTAGAAATTGAGAAAGTTTATGTTCGCTTCGGCCTGTGAATTGGTCACTTGAATGGAATAATCAAATAGATAACAGCAAAAAGCTGACACCACAGTCTGTGTGTGTGTGTGTGTGCGTGTGTGTGTGTGTGAACGCGCTTTGGGCAACTGGTGGAAAATTCGACACCGTCGCAAGGCAAATCGCTCAGCAGCGGTTTCTACAATTTCAACGGTTGCCTGGTGCTCGCTTTGGCGGGTGGTGGGTGGTGGGTGCGGAGGCGGGGGCGGGGGGGGCAAGGTGAAACAAATGGTGTGACCATCGGCGGGGAATGGCGGCGACAGTGTGCCGGTTGGAGGGGTGGGGACGGGAGGGGAGGGGCAAGCGTTAAAGTGACGCATTTAAATGGTTCTTGTTGCTGTAGCTGCTTTCGGTTCGAACCAATACATATGAAGCGTGCATGTATATAAACATATAAACACATATACATACACACACATACACATGCATATGCATATACATATACATATAATGCTATTGCTGTGCGTTTTCATGCATATGTATATGTATATGTATATGTATATGTATATGTATATGTATATGTATATGTATATGTATATGTATATGTATATGTATATGTATATGTATATGTATGTGCATATGTATATGTACATATATGTATATGTATACGTGTATGTATATGTATATGTATATGCATATTATTTTTTGTTTTTTTGTTGATGCTCGCTCTGCTCGCAATTTTCGCGTGCTTGGCGCGTTTTGTTTTGTTTTTTTTTTTTTTTCAATTTTTCAGGGCGCGTCGTCATCGTTGTTGGGGGTTGGTTACATTTGATGGTTTCGTTATACCCTGTACCAATTAAAGCAATTGTATTTGCAGGTGGAGTACATCGCGTAACCTATTTAGTCTTAGCCCAGACAATCCTTATTGAGTTGGACAGCATGATCAGGAGGAGTAAGAATTAGATAAGTTTTGTTCTTGCAACATATAGAGCGTAGATAATGGAGAGGAAAAGCGCATAGCCGCAGCTTGCAGCGTATTTGTGTGATTACAGGGTATCTGCGGGTCGTGCACCCTTAAGCGTTCGGCCGCACAACCTGTGGCATTCGCGTGCCAAACAATGGCCATAAATCGGGCAGCTGGCCCAAAACAAAGCATTGCCGTCAGCTAACATTGTTCCAGCATTTGAAATTCAAAACGATCGTCCGCCACGACCTCGCCCCTCTGCAGCCCCAGAACGTCCACAAGTTAAATACCTAAAACAAAAACCAATGCTTGGCCTTCTGACGTTGACGCACACACGAATCGCCCTGCCTCCCACCATCCCATCCCCTGAGCTGAATCCAAGCGAAACGTGAACCAAAATCCAGTCGAGGACCAAAACCAAATCCAAAACCGATCCAAATGCAAATCTCGATCCTTAAAACCAGAACGAACGCCACATTCCGCGCGAGATATCGTATGACACGGCATTGGTAATTCAATTAAATAAGAAATGAGAACACAACAAATGTCGAGCACAACTTAACGAATCAACCAGCCGGAGCTCAGCTCGCAAACGGGACGGACGGGGGAGGGCGATGCTTGAAATTGAAATGCATTTTACAGGGTATATTGACAAATCAGCAAATTGAATCAGACATTTGGTTCGCTTTTCCTGTTTTCTTTTCTTTTTTTTTTTTTGAGTATTTAAAATGTCTCAAATATTGGTATTAGTTTGTACATAGATATATAATATATAATTTCTACCATGCATATCGATATTTATCGATTAAAAAAAAGAAGTGAAAATCGTTCAGCGAATGAGAAAATGAGACGTAGTTTCAATATTTATAATATGATTACAAATTTTCAATACTTCCGATTCCACTCATTTTCCACACTTGCAAATCAGTGGAAACGCAAGTATTGAAGATTTGTACTCATCTAATAAAATCTATAAAAGTAGTCTCACATATTACGGAAAATCCCTCGTATGGTCGGAAAATTAGTGGAAACACCCCACGGCACGTTCGAGCCACGTTCTCTACTGGATTGGCATGTCGATTCCTCGTCTGTTAGCCCTGATTGCAATTATGCATTTTCCCATTGCTCCTTCTCCTTCTCCACTGTACTTTCCACTTCATCTCCAACTGCTCCACAAGGGCCAAAGTCATTGGAAAACTATTTGCAAGCCGAGCAACCCCACAACAACAAAAACAATCCTGAGCCGAGGGGATGACTGATGATGTCCTGATGTCCTGATGTCCTGGTGCAGCTTCGTTATTGTCCACGAAAATGAGCGCAAAGTAAAAAACGAACAATGAATGACGAACTCCGTCGAAGGCCCAGCCCAGTCAGGAATACAAAATCGCCAAAGGTAGACAAGAATGTTCCGGCTAGGAGATACCCTGCGCCTGTTACATACTTTGGCATGTCCTTCGGTGGGTACACGGTATACGGATCTATATATATGTGCAGGGATCAGAGACCGAAAGTGTGGCTTCTATTCGGTTCAACATATTCTATTAGGTTTTACAGATATATTTCAAAACTAGCATGAAGAAGAAAAGGGCCCAAAAGTTGCCCAGGCTAAAGCTATATATTAAATTAAATAATTAAAGAGAACTTTTCGGGAGATGTAAATATAAGCGATAATAAGTGTTATATAGAGCATAAATTTGGATACTTACGGATAAAAGAAGAAGAGAAATGTTGTAAGTAGCAACACAATCCATGCGAAAGTCGCCGGAATGTAACGGGTTTTCACATCGCATTTGGGCATTGTGTTGCTGCTTTTCTTGCTGTTGTTGTTCCTGTTGTTGTTGTTGTTGTTGCTGTTGTTGTTGCTGTTGTTGTTGGTGCAACGTCAGTTGTTGTCGCCGTTTTGGAACTTGTGACGATGATGATAATGACAATGATGATGGCGGCGATGATGGTGATGATGACGATGATGATGATGATGATGACTGTCGATAGCTTGATAGCTCGATGACGATGACGATGACAATGTTGATGATGATGACGATGACGATGACGTAGCGATGCCGGATCGTGTGCAACTGCAAGTGCGACAGACAGAAAACAACATAAGAGACGTAGAGGCGAGACGAGGCGAGGCGACGCGTGAAATTGGATCAAGTGAGCGGTTGTTGTAGTTGCTGCTGCTGTTGGTGTTGTTTTTCCAGCTTCAGCTTCTCACTGTTATAATTTGCTAGCGTTTTGTAGTTGCTGGCTGCGAATTAGGCGGTGTTATAAAAACACATCGTCGCACACACACACACACACGCACACATACGCTACACCCACACGCACACATGCACACATATACACAGCGTGGCGGCGGGGCAAGCGGCAAACGGCAAACGCGATTTTTGCTTTATCCAAATGAAAACTATTTGAATTGTTTGTTCTTGGCGTTAGCTAACATCGTTGTTGTTGCTGCTGTTGTTGCTGCTGCTGCTGTTGCTGTTATTGTTATTGCTGTTGTTGTTGTTGTTGGTTTCGTTGCCGTCTTGGCCCTTTTAGTAAATTTGTATGCCGTTAGTACTCCTGTTTTTCTTGTCTTTCTTGTCGCGCCTGTCACCCGTTTTGCTGTCGTTCGTTGTTCTTGGTTCCCACCTTGCGTTCTTTCGTTCGTTTGCGTTTTTTCTTCTTTCCTGCTGCCGCTGTTGCTTCTTCTTATTCTGGCTTTTTAATGCTTTTTTCAACACACACGCACGCACGTTGTTGCTATTGCTGCAACTTTTTTTTTGCGATATTCCTCGCCGTTCGTTCGCTTCTCTTCCCCTCTTTCCTTTCCACAGCACACCGCACCGCTCCGACAGCACAAACGATGATGGTGGCGTTGCCTGCAATATCGTGCGCTCAACTTTCAGTCGAAAGCCAAAGCCAAATGCACATACATCACTTGCGAATCGTTCACTTTATGTTTGCCTTTCATTCCAATTATGCACTTTTGGGTATATATATATTTACGAAAAAATAAATAAAAAAAATAACCACAACAACGCGCTGCGCATAATTTCCTCGCCCGTCGTCTGTCGAAAAAATTGGCTTCTGTAAATGCAATGTTAAAGCCAGTACCGACTAACAGCATGTAAGTGCCTCTTATGCCTATCGATAGTACATCAATTGTACAACACTTTATTAATCGAGTATGCGATAGCTTATAATAAAAACAGACTTATTTATTAAGCTAAACGTATTTACATACGGAAAATATCAGTAATATTTTCCAATAATTGATTGTAATATATAAAATATAAAATTACAATATGAATATCGAATAGCAGCGCAGCAACGATCACATGTCGAAACCAACACACATATGAAGGCAGTGCACCTACATAGAATGAATCGACATTATTCGATTAATAAATAAATATAAAAAAATTTAATTTTACAAGGAAATAAAAGAATACACATATTAATATCAGCGTTGGACCATTTCTTTATGTTTGAATACTTTAAGTTCATTCATAAATTAAAACTTTTTCCGTAATTGATTCTTACAAAATGTTGTGGTCTTCACACGTGCAGAAGCTGAGTGCTATTGCACGGTGTGCTTAATATCGTTTTTCCGTTATACAAATTTGCCTTAAATTTGCTTTATAACATATTACTGACTGGCTGTAAGCTACGACTTAAAATAAAATGTTTTGTTATAATAAAAAAATAATTTTTTGTTTGATGAAAAAATCATATAACGCTCCCTCGATTGGGTTATCGACTAATTTCTGGTGATGTGCCGATCGAAGCCGCATTATTGCAATTGTTCATATTCCAAATTTTTTTATGGTCAATGAAAACCTAGCAATAATCGATATAGATAGGAAATATGATATTACAATCAAGAACACTATTGATCTATGTCATAATATTTAAGTATCGCTACACATAATAATGTTGCTTAATTTTTCTATATCGATACATCGCTTCGTTACAATATTTATCAACATACTCAGTTGAACGGAAACTTTTCAACACTTACCTACAAATGTATTTTCGCTTCTCGCTTTAATCCAGATTTCCGAAGAAACATTTTCACAAACATTGGAAAGCGAAGCCTATCATTGCCGTCCGATTCAGCACAACAGCACTGTTAGGGGCAGTGGCTCAGCGCGTAACCAAAGTTGCTAAATATCTCCGCTTGTAAAGCTGGCAAGCGTTGTTGCCGACTTAGCTGCAACAGTACTACCGCCGTCTGGCAGACGCCACCGCCCCACTCACAGATTTTGGCCAACATGTCACGTAGTGTGCGCGCCGAGACACGCAGTCGCGCTAAGGATGATATCAAGCGCGTCATGCAGGCCGTGGACAAGGTGCGGCACTGGGAAAAGAAGTGGGTGACCATTAGCGACACGACTATGAAGATCTACAAATGGGTGCCCATTTCGTCCAACAGCGAGAAAAAGACAAAGCTGCAGCTAAACAACAAGATCAGCGACAAGGAGAACTCCCAGAAAGGCACCCCCACTCCGCCGCAAATAACGCCCAGCTACGCCGGCCTCACTGCCGAGGACTCCAATACTTGTGAGTGTGTGGTGCAGCAGTACAGTGGGCTCTAATGTGTCGTGTCCTAATCGCAGTGTATGTCATTTATCATGTTTCCCTTTGCCACTTGCAGGTTTCTCAGTGGTGAGCGACAGTCAGGGAGCTGATTTCGTGTCCAGCATGCCCTTCTCGGAGGACTCCAATTCCCAGGGCAGCGACGGCCCGGTGAAGCGCCTAAAAACGAGTGATTAGCTAGACATGCACACTCACACCACATATATCAGCTAAGTACATTGCACACACCCATTCATTGTAGTGTGCCAGCGTGCTGTGAGTGTGTGTGTCTTATGTGTGTGTACGCGTGTGCGCGTGTGGATGTCGGTGTAATTTATATTTTTTTCTTAAAGATCTAAGCTACAAATTACGTTTATAAGTAAGACGATTATCATCTGCCTCACCAAGACTTAAGCAATTCTCCTAAAAGTCTAAACATAAGTAAATACAACCTACCTAACTACATACATGTAACTATGCATAACTCTGATTGTAAACATATAGATAATAGTATAATACACATTTATGATGCAATCCTTTATGCACATAGTTTAGCTTAAGACAGTCTTTTTGTATACTGTAAAACTAACGTTGTACTCGAGCGAACTATCCCTTATGTCCCTTACGTCTAGGCCGTAGTATTTAGCACAAATAATTATATCAATTTATTTATTTGCACAAACAATAAAACAAACAAACAAACAAAAAGTAATCACTGACTGCTTCCAATCCGGTATTCCGATTAAGCCTTAACTGTGAATCAAACCTTAAAACAAACTAGTCCGAAACAATTGAAACCGAACCAAGAATGGCTCGGTTCAAAATTAAAAACAAAACAACGTTCGATTGAGACCCAGACGCACCTTTGGCATTTATCTAACCCTATTTGATAGATACCAATTTTGGGTTGTGTTCGAATTTAGCCCGCATCTTGTTTATGAAAATATATAAATAATGTACAATATTTTCAGTGCAGGGGTAAATTGTAAAATAACTGAATTCGATTGTTTTTTTTTTTTTTACATTTTTCTTTTATTATTTTTTATTTTCGTTTTTCTTTAGTTTTTCTTTTTGTATAATAAAAAAAAATTAATTTCATTCAACAAATAGTTTTCTTTCACTTGACATTAAATATACATACTCTCTTCATATATCATATATATGTATATATATATATATATATAGATTTATATAGATGTAAGGCCAGCCAGGTTGTCTAATGGGCAGATGCCGTCAACTTGGTTGGAAAAGCGTACATATACATACATATTTAGTTCATCTTTCACTAAAATTTATGCTAAAAACACGCTTAACTGAAAGGAAGCACAGATTTGCACGAGTTACAAAACTTTTGATCGACCAAACAAATTACATTGAAAAAAAGAATTAAAACATTACATAGTTAAAATATTTAAACAACAAAAAAAAAAAAAATGGTTAATTACACACGCAAACAAAGCTTCGCTTTTGTTCTACAAGCAAAATATATTTTAAAAAATATAATAATAAAATATAATAAGTAAATTTAAATACCAAAATTTTAGAGAGGCTGACAAACTGCAACATGGATCATGCACTATGGAATGTCTTGGAATGTTTACGCATATAAAACTTAACCACAGGAAAAAAAATGCAATTGTAGCACAGACAAAAATTACTTTTAAATATTTAATGTGTGTAATAAAATAAATATTAAATTATACGCATTTAACTACATACTTTCATTTGTTTAAACTTGTAAGCACAAAAGTGTTGTCTTCTTTATTTCTTGTTGTTGTCGCTTCTTTTGTTTTTTTTTTTTTTTTTATTTATTTTTTTTTCTTGACATTTATGTTATTAAGCTTGTTTTTTTTTTAGAAAAATATAAATTTTCCGCTTGAAGAGTTTTTTTCTGCTGTGTTGCTGTTGTGGCTTAGTTTTTGCTTTTTGTGTTTCTTTTTGTTTGACGCTTAGCTTATAAATGATGCCTGCCTTTTGTTTAAAGTTTAAGCAAATACAAATTCACATACATACATACATTTAATTATATCGTCGCGTTGGTTTTTGCCTTGTATACATATACACATAGATAGATATATATATATATATATATATAGTTAATATTGTCATTTAGCGTTCAGAAAAATATATTCTATGCCTTTTTACAAATTCATTTTATTTTTTTTTTTTGCATTCTGGCGCAAAAATGGCTTAAAAAAAAACAGTTTGGCTTTACAAAGATTTGTTTAGTTTTTCATTTAATTTTTTGTTTTTTTTTTTATTTGCTGTGTATGTGTGTGTGTGTGTCTGTGTATGTGACACAAAGTGCCTCTGAATATGGGCCTCAAAATTTGACTCTTAAAATGGTTTTGTTCGGGCGCTTAAATTTAGAGATTCGCTGGCTTTTTTCTTCGGCCGTGTCCCGGGGGCGCTTCAGCTTAGAACCGAATTGGCGCCGCCTAACTTAGTGTACATAGTGTATATAGTGTGTATAGTGTATAGTGTATATATATATATATATATGTATATATATATATATTTATATAATAATAATTGCAACAGTTTGATATTTTTTTTAATTTAACGGAGTGCTCGCTTGCTCTCAATTCGTCTCCGAAGGATATGTTTGCGTAAAATATGTAAGCGCGGGCCAGGGTTAGTGGGGGTAGTAGGGGGAGGCAGCGAAGGGGTGCAGCAAATATACAATTACATATGCACATATATATGCAAGTACATACAACTATTATTTTTGGAATATGTATGCACGGGAAACATTTCCCAGTTTAGTTCTTGAGCTGGGAATACCCAATCCCATTGCGACAGTGGACCTATCAGCTGCGGTCTATGCCTCGACATATATCATATATACGTTAATATATAAATATATGGATTGATATATCTAACTTTAGACTTTTGTGGTTAGTTTTGTGGTGCCCTCGCTGGCGGTGGCATGCCAAGATCTGTGATGTTTGCTCTGTCCCTGTTGTGGCTTCTGTTGTTGTTGTTGCTGGTGTGGTTGTTGTTGTTGCTGTTGTTGCTGTTGTTGTCTTTGTTGCTTCTGCTGTTGTTGATGTTGGTTGGGTCGGTGCTATGCGTGCAGCGGATAACTGTTGGGCCGCGTCTGCGTCCGCTGCTGACGGCGACAGCTGAGCGGTCGCGATACCGCCGCCTGATTTGCTTTATATCAGCACTCTGACTTATCCTCCTCCACCAGATACTGTGTATCCTTGCCGGTGTCTGCTGATGGGTCCAGCTCCCGTGTGCGCAGCTGCAGCTGCGGCGATGACTTGTGCGTAATGCTGCTGGGCGCAATAATGGCCGAGGCGGGCTCCGTGAAGGAGCCAGAATGGCCCATGGCCTTTGACTTGGACGGTTCCTGTGGCACATCATATATGCCTGGTAATGTGCGAATATTGGGGGAAACGTTTAGCTTAATAATGTCTTTTAATTTTTATACATCACTCTTACCTGAGCCATTGCTCATGCCCGGATCGTTGGTGGTGCCTAGCTGTACAGCATCGTACATGGGATTGGCAAAGTCGCGCGCTTTGTTGGCATTTACCGTCTGCAGGTTGTAGCCTTCAATGGGCGCCATATCATTTCCGCCGGGTGCCGAGGCGCCGGGGAATCCACTCTCGCTGAATTCCACGTTGGAGCCGTGCCGGAAGGTGACGCTCTGAGACGATGTCATTGCGGGCATGCGTGCCAGCTTGCCGCTGTTGAAAAAATAAATAAACAGAGGGTCGCATCATTTGGCTCGGATCAATTGGGAGTAATCATATATGGGGTACTTACAAGGGTCGCTTGCGGATAACATACCAGGCGCCGACGGCAGCCATCATGACAAGCAGTATGACCATGATGGGCACCACGACAGCGGTAACATTGGCGCCCCCATGACCGAAGGCACCCGTCGTGCTGCGTTCGCAGTGCTCGCCCTTAAAGTCCGGCAGGCACTCGCAGTAGAGCTCGCCGCGATCGTCCTCCCTGCAGAGGCCGCCGTTCTGGCAGGGGCAGATGCGTGGAGCGGGTCGTGGTCGCTCGGCAGCCGCATCGCAGATTACCTCCGCGGTGCTGCGATGCGAGGGCAGAGGACCGGAGGTATCTGGGCAGGCGCAGCGATGTCCGCCAGGCACCAGCAGGCACAGATGTGAGCAGCTGGATTCAAAGCATGGATTTCGCAGCGAGGTGTTGTAGCGTTTCTCGTGGTAGACCTTGAGGCCGGACGGATTGACGAGGTTGCGATGCACCACCACCTGAACGCCGCGGCCAAATTTATCCTGGCGCAGCAGCTCGCCCGTATCGCGCGTTACCCAGAACATGTTCGACTCGAAAAGATCCAGCGAGACGGGATGGCGCAATTGGTCGCCCTTGACGATAGCTTTGCGGCGCGAGCCGTCGGCACGCATGGACTCGATGGCATTCAGCTTGGTGTCCACCCAGTATATAATGTGATCCTGCGAGTAGTCTATGGTCAAGCCAGCGGGATGACGTATTTGCTCCGTGATTAACGGCCGGCGCTTGGAGCCATCCATCCAAGAGACCTCAATCTTGGGCGCGGAGCCCGCATCGGCCCAATAGATGCGTCCAAGTTGTGGATTCACCGCTATGGAGGTGGGCACCTCTAAGCCGGCATTCACAATCGATCTGCGATAACGTCCGTCCGTTTTGGCCACCATGACGCGACCACGCGGCTTGGAGCCGGTGCGGTCCACTTCAGTCCAATAGAGATTCGAGGCCAGCCAGTCAACAGCAACAGCCGTCGGCTTGGAGCCGCCCTTCATGTTGAGATCCTGCGCAAAACCGATTTTCGCCTGTCCGTCCAACGCATTCACCATGTAGGAACGCTTGATGGTCTTGTCATAGCTATCTGCCCAGAACACGATCTGTTGTTGGGCATCATAGTCAAGAGCCTCGATGCGCTTCTCGGAGGCAATCACATCGAATTCCTCCTTCTTCTGCAAATCCAGGCCGCGTATCTCTGGCCCATTGGCAAAGACCAGCACGACATCCTCCTTCTCAGCCTTGCATACCCCGCTTGCGCCATCCGACAAATGGAAGCCCTCGCGACAGCTGCAGGAGTACGTGCCGTTCATGTTGTGGCACTGATGCGAGCATGTGTGCTGCCGCGTCGCGCACTCATCCACATCGGCGCACTTTTTCTTATTATCTGGCGCAATGATATAGCCCGGATAGCAGGTGCAGATGTAGCCGCCGTCGGTTAGATTGTGGCAATGATGCTGACAGCCGCCGCGACTCTGCTCCGAGCAGCTGCTCGTATGATGGCAACCCAGCTCATCGCTGGCATCACCGCAATCGTCGGAGTAGTCGCACACCTGGGCGCGTTCGATGCAGTGCTTGTTGGCGCACTGGTACTGGGTATACAGGTCGCAGGGCTTCTGTTTGCTGGCGCAAAGCGTCATGTTGTTCTCGTCGCTGCCGTCGCCGCAGTTGTCGATACCGTCGCAGATCTGGTAGCGGGCCACGCAACGATGGTTGGCACACTGGAAGCGGCGCAACGTGTCGCAGTTAAAGTCACTGCAGACCTTTGGATCCTCATCGCTGCCATCGCCGCAGTCATCGGTGCCGTCGCACAGATCGGTCAGAGAGACGCACAGATTGTTGGTGCACTGGAAACGCGACTCCGGGCAGAACCGTCCGCCTGGGAATCGAGGCGGGCAGTCAACCTCGTCAGACATGTCGCGGCAATCACGATCCCCATCGCAGCGGAAATAGCTGGCAATGCAGTGCCCGGAGGCGCACTGGAAGGTGCCATTCTTGCACTGATATCCCTCGCAGCTCATCTCATCCGAATTGTCCCCGCAGTCGTCCTCATGGTCGCACTGCCAGCGCGATGAGATGCACTTGCCATTGCCGCACCTGAACTCCGATTCGGAGCATTCGCGATAGCGTCCCTTACAAATGGCATCGTTCTCATCGCTAGCATCGCCGCAATCATCCGCAAAGTCGCACATCCATTGCCTGCAAGAAAAATAAATGATCCGGAAAGGTGAATTGCTGTACAGCTTTCGATTTGGGCAAAGCTACTTACTTGGGTATGCAGCGATTGTTGCCGCACTTGAAGTCCGTCTCCGCGGAACACTTGGGGCAGTTCTCTGGCATCTCGTCGCTATTGTCGCGGCAATCGTCCTTGCCATCGCAGAACAGCCACTTGGGTATGCAACGGTAGTTCGACTGACCCGGGCAACGTTGCCAGCCAGTGGTGCAGTTGCGCTGCCGGCACATATACGCCGGCTCGTCGGAGTCGTCGCCGCAATCGTTGTCAAAGTCACACATCCATAGCTGCGGTATGCAGCGCCCGTTCTTGCAGGCGAACTCTGTTTCTGGATCGCAGCTGCGCTTATCTGTTGGCAGATTTTTAAAATGGATTCGATTATATATAGATAGATAGATCATAATACTTACGGCACACCAGGGGATCCTCGTCGCTGCCATCCTTGCAGTCGGCGTCACCGTCGCAGCGCCAACTGTCGAGTATGCATCGGCCGCTGGTTTTGCACTTGAAGTCGGAGAGCGGACAGGGTAGATCACAGTTTTGCTCGTCGCTGCCATCGCCGCAGTCGTCGACGCCATCGCAGATGGTTGCCGATGGGGTGCAGTTGGTGTTCTTGCATTGGAAAGTGCCTGCGCGGCAGTGGCGCGGTGCACAGGTGGTTGGCTCATCGGAACCATCCTTGCAATCCTTTTCGCCGTCGCACTTCCAGAACCAGGGTATGCATTTCTCGTCGCTGCCACCGCACAGATGCTGACCAGTTGTGCAGTTGGCTATACAGGTCTTGGAGTCGCGGGCCAGATAGAATTGATTAGGGCAAGCGCACTTGTAAATGGGCGCACCCTCCTCAATGTAGCCCTCGATGTTCAGGTATGTGGACTCCGGTGGTGGCGCAATCAGACAGAGATGCGAGCACCCGCCGTTGTTGGTGCCGCAGGGGTTGGTGTAGGGCAACTGGCGCAGCGGATGATTAATGTGCAGATCGTATGGACGATGGGTTGTATTCCGGAGCACTGTGTAGTTGGCGCCATGGAACTTATTGGCACGCACAATCGCCTTCAGATTCCAATCACTCCAGTATATGAAGTCATCGAAGAGGCTTAGGGCGAAAACATGCGGCACGCTGTTGCCAGAGAGCACAATGTGCCGATGGCGACCCTCCAGATCGGTGTACGCAATATAGTCCAAATGCGCATCGGCCCAGTAGATGCGATCCGTAAAGTAGTCAATCGAAAGTGCATTGGGCCAGGCGATGCCATCATTCCAGTTAAGAATGCGTGTAAAATTTGAGCCATCCATGCCCATTTTGGCTATGTAGGCCTGCAGATGCCAAGACGTGAAATACAAATATCCAATACCCGGATGCACGACAATGGCGCGAGGATCGACAACGCCGCTGCGCAGAGTCTTGCGCTTGGTGCCGTCCAGCTCGGAGACATCCAGATTCTTCGAGTGTCTGTCCAGCCAATATAGCTTACGACCCACCCAGTCAATGGCAATGCCCTCCAGGCCGTGCGAATCGTGTCGGATGACAGCTTCCCTTTCCGTCGGTACATCATCATTGGCATCAGAATACTTGGCCCGGAATATGGTCTTCGCCGTCACATCGCAGAAGTACATGTACTGTTCCTTGATATCGAAGTCTAGGGCTACCACGTTCATGAGATCCTGGTGCATAAGGTTATATTGATGGCCATCCACGGACATGTTGCGTACATAGTACTTGTTGGTAAAGATCAGCCAGGGCGGAATGTTGTCCTTCCGCTTGCACGTGTGCTCATCATTTTGGCGCTCATAGTAGGTCTCGTCGCACTTGCAATAGAAGCTGCCCGGCGTGTTGGAGCAGTGCTGCGAGCAGGCACCCGGCTGTTCCAGACATTCATCTACATCCGCACATGCTTTGCCGTCGGCCAAGAGCCTTTAAGAGATTAACAGATAAATCGGCACAGGTTAACAAGGAATCGTTTCACCCGTTTGTTTCTGAGTTAGATACTTACTTATACCCCTCGTTACAGTCACAGTAGTAGCCGGTGAGCGTGTCCACGCACTTGTGACCGCACTGATTGATCTCGACCTTGGCGCACTCATCCACATTGCAGTGGGCCGGCTCGTCAGACTCATCCGTGCAGTCAGCGACTTTGTTGCAGACCAGACTGTAGTCGATACACTGGCCGTTGGTGCAGGCAAACTGTCCCTGGGCACAGGTGGTGTTCTCCTTTTTGCAGTCCACCTCATCCGAATGGTCACCACAGTCATCTTCACCGTCGCATCTGTACTGATTGCGTATGCACTTGAAGTTCTGGCATGTGAACTCCAGCGGTGAGCACGTCTTGTACTTGGAGTTGCAAAACTTGCCCTCATCGGTGCCATCGCCGCAGTCGTTGTCATGATCACAAATCCAGCCCTGCAAATGGATTATTTCAAATTAGATTCTTCTTTTTGTTATGGATTAAGGAGTTTGTACTTTGTTGATGCAGCGACCGTTGCCGCAAGTGAACATGTCCTCGCCGCAGGGCTGTTGGGTAGCACAGTTGTGTAGCGTCGTGTTCTCGTCAGCGCCGTCCACACAGTCTGGATCGCCGTCACAGATCCACTTTTTGGGTATGCACTGGGCGCGCTGCCAGGACTTGTTCTCCACGCACGTGAACTCCGTTTCCTCATCACACTTGCGATCGTCTGGAACGTAACAGAAAATGGATTAATTAGCTTAAATACATACTTTGCTTTTTCTGCTTGGATTTGGTTGCTTTTATCAAATCACTAGCAATTAGAGTAAGGGTAAGGGTAACTTACTGCACTGGTGTCGGTTGTCCTCGTCGCTGTTATCCAAGCAGTCGTTGTCGCCATCGCAGATGTAGATGCGTGGAATGCAGTTGCCATTGTCGCAGGTGAATAGATCCCCAAAGCAAGTGCGACCTTCAGACTTGCAGTAATCTGGCGGCTCATCGGCGCCATCACCACAGTCATCGTCCCCATCGCAGTACCAGGTGGCTGGTATGCATCGGTGGTTCGGGCAACGGAAGCTGTTCGTCGGACACGTACGCTGACCACAATGCAGCGGATCCTCGTCGGAGTTGTCGCCGCAATCGTTGTCTCCGTCGCAAAGCCAGTAGGGCTCTACACAGATGTTGGTCTTCTCGCACTTGAGATGGTTAGGCGGGCAGGTGGTGTTCATGGGACAGCGCTCGTGCGTTTCATCAGAGGTGGCGTTGTCCTTGCAGTCGTTAACACCATTGCAGACTTGAGCCTGCGGAATGCATCGACCATTGGCGCATGTAAATTCACCATCAACACAAGGTGGATAGGTGCACCCCAGCTCATCGGACCCGTCCTTGCAGTCGTTCTCGTGATCGCACTTCCATGATTTAAAGATGCACCGACCGTTGTTGCAGCGGAATTCGTTGGGGGAGCAGGAATGATAGGCACAGTAGTTGGGATCCTCATCGGAATTATCGCCACAGTCGTCATCCCCATCGCATGACCACATGCGCGAAATACATTTGCCGTTCTGGCAGTAGAACTTGCTGGCCTCGCATGTGTTATTTCGAGGCGCGCACATGCGCCCCTCATTGACCACCTTGGAGTTATCATCGCACTTGCACTCAGGCTTGCCGTTCGGTGCCGGATGACAGCTCTGGGCACAGCCGCCATTGTTGATTGTGCATGGATTCACATTGCACTTCTGCCGATCGGCGCTGAAGATGCGTATATCACGGGGCGAATCCTCCAGACGCTTAACCATTTCCACCATGTTAGCACCCGTGTGCTTCTCAGCACGGTAGACGCCACGCAGCTGCAGATCTGTCCAATAGATGTAGTCTCTGAACACGGTTATAGCGAATGGATAAATGGTGGCGGCCACTAGCAGTTCTCTATTGCGTCCATCCAAATCAGCACGCTCGATCTTCTCGCGCACCGCATCCGTCCAATAGAGCTTACGATCGTCATAGTCAATGGCCAGGCCACTCGGCTGGGACAGCTCCTTGTCGACAATGGCACGTTTCAATGAGCCCGCCATTGTTGTGCGGAAGATCTTGCCGGAGGTTCCGAAGCGACCCCAATCCGTAAAGAAGAGCGTGCCGTTACATGGATCCAAGACAATAGCACGAGGGCGCTCGACGCGCGCAATCATGACAAGCTCGCTGCCCACCAGATTCATAGCATAGATAGAGTTATTGGAGCTGTCAGTCCAGTAAATCTTATTCTGGGTCCAGTCGTAGGCAATGCCTTCCGGATTAATACCCTTACTTAGCACCACATTAATATCACTGTGACTCGGCTTGTTGGCCTGGGTGTAGGCAATCTTAGCCCACGGCCGGATCTGGGTATATAGCATGCGGTTATCGGCAAAATCAAAGTCCAGACCAACCACATTGGTCAGATTCGTTAATGGTGTAAAAGGCACCTCCGTTGAGTGTGGATCCAGGTTGACGGCGCGAATCTCTGTGCGCGTGGCAAACACTAAATACTCGTTAACCGTTTCGCACTTGCGACTGTCAGCGCCCAGTTTTCCCGTAGCGCACTCGCAGCGATAGTTTTTACTGGAGGGCTCTGGGGGAAAGCTGAAACAGAGCTGGTCGCAGCCTCCATTGCCCAGTTGGGCGCATGGATTATTGTCGTCGGATGGCTGGTTGTTAATATCGTAGATGGCAATGTCGCGCAGCTTCTCCAAGTTTGTGCGTACGCGTGTGACCTCGGAATCATTGCCAAAAAGCTTGGAAGCCTTGAACACAGTCATAAGATTGCGATCTACCCAGTAAACATCATTCAGGAAAATGGCGATGCCCATGGGATTGGGCAAGTCGCGACGGATAATCTTCCGATTGGCGCCATTGTAGGAGATCTTCTGTATCGTGTCCAGTTTGGAGTCTACCCAGAAGACATCGTGCGTCTGCATGTCTATGGTCAGGTCACGCGGCATCGAGATATCAGAGGTGACCAGTGGTTGCCATTTAGTGCCATCCAGCAGCGCCCTTCCAATGCCCGGATGCTGTCCATAGTCAATCCAGTACAGCAGTCGCTTTATGGGATTCACGGCCAGTTCGCGAGGCGCATCATTGGTTGTCTTAACCAGAACTTTACGATTACTACCATCCAGCCAGCACACCTCCACGTAGTTCTCATGCGGATAGACGTTTGTGAAATACATGTTGCCGGCAACCCAATCAATGGTTAAGCCGCGTATGCCGTTGCTGCCAATTCCAACCTTGACCACATGCTCCAGATCGGTGCCGTTTGGTCGTGAGCGGAATATACCGTTCCAATAGCCACGATTGAACTCGGCCCAATAAATCCATTGGTCACGGAACATGACGTCTACGTGCAGGATGTGATGGCCTGGTCCGCTGATTGGCAGCATGGCCTCGGCGCTGTCGTGCAGGCTGTAACCGCGGATCATATCCAGCTGGGAGACAACGGCAAATGTCTTGTACTCAACGCAGCTAATTTCATTCTCCTTGTGGTAGCCAATGCCGCAGGCACAGGTCCTTGTAGCGGCTGGCCCGGGTATACAGAGCTGTTTGCAGCCACCGTTCGCCGTCTGGCACGGATGCTGCTTTAGGGGGCGCTTCTTGTAGATCATCATACTGCGCAAATCGTGCTCGTTGTCCACAATGGTCTTCGGATTATCGCCGCGTGGCAAGTCTACACGTACAATCTTCTCGAAATCGGGGTCCAGATAGTAAAGGCGGTGGTCTAGAATGCCCAGGCTGCGTGGACGGGCGATGGCCTGCTTCTCGGTGAGTATGATCGTGTGCTCGTCACCATTGTAGTCCATAGAACAGATAGACGCCGAGTGGCTGGTACTATAGTAGATCCTCTGCTTCTCAATGTCCAAAGCAATACTTTCGGGATGCTTGAGATCTTTGCGCAATACACGTGCATCCTGACCGTTCATATCAACGCGGCCAATTTTCACTGGGACTTCGAGTACTCCTTCATCAATCCAGAACAGCTTGCCTTCACTGGGGTCCAGGACCAGTTGCTTCGGCTTAGAAACGGAGGTTTCGCTGCCATCGTTCGCCAAGATCACAGTTCGATACTTTTGCTTACCATCCACGCGGACTGCCTCGATATTGCTGGCCACACGATTGCCAATATAGAGATTACGGCCCAGCCAGTCGAAGGCGATGGTATAGGGTGCACCAACAATGCCGGTTTCGATGCCCAGGAAGAGCGTCTTGTTGCCTCCGCCGTAGGGTGTGGTATATATTGTGCAGTTCTCGTCATCGTTTTCTCGTCCCTGCACCCAATATAGGGTCTCGCCCTTCCGGTCAAAGTCCAGCCCGGTGCTGCTCTCGATACCAATAACAGGCGCCAATGCACCAGCGCGTGCATCACCGCCGTTGAGGGGCAGATCCACAATTTGAGTGCCTTTAACGACCATCAGGTAGGGATTCTCCTCCTCAATGCAGCGACCCTCACTAAGTAGCCTGTAGCCAGGCTTGCATTTACAGGAGTAGCCCTCGTTGGCGCTTGGACTGAGCAGACACAGATGCTGGCAACGGGCTTGAGCGCATGGATTCGGGTACATCGGCTGTAGCGAGGCGTGATGCACGTGTATAGAGAGCGGCTGACTAATCAGGTGCGAGACGACAGTCTGGTTTTTGCCACGGAACTTATTTGCTGACAGTACACGGTTCAGTTGTCGGTCCGTCCAGTAAAGCGTGTCCTCGAAAAGGGAAAGCGAGTGCGGATGCAGCAGATAGTGGCTGCTGGCCAGCACCTGCTGACGTCCCGTGCCGTTGTAGTAGCAGAAGTCAATAAAATCTAGTTTAGAGTCGGCAAAGTATACACGTTTCGTGGCAATATCCAGGGTAAGACCGTTCGGCCAGTAGATCTTAGTATTTATAATGGTTTTGCGCATGGTGCCGTCCATACCGATGCGTTCTACCCGGGGATTCTCGCCCCAATCGGTCCAGAAAATGAAGCGTGCATCAGGGCTGGGATCAATGCACATACCGCGTGGCTGTGTGATATTCTCACGCACGAGGACCAAGCGGTTTGAACCATTCTCCGCGGATACCTCAATTGTGTTCAGCTTGCTATCCAGCCAGTACAGGTTCTGTGCGATCCAGTCATAAGCTAGGCCCTCGACTAAATCCAAGCCGGTGGTGATGATTTCCTGTGGTTCCATACCATGGTCAAGCCTCGATATCTTCTTTAGCTTCATGTCGCTCCAGAAAATGGTGCCCGTGTGCATGTTTGAGGCAGTGGCTACCACGTTCTCAACGATGATGGGCACTCGCTCCAGGCCCTGTTCCTTAAGATCCGCGACAAGTATGGAATGACGATTGGAGATTATCAAGAAGGCAGCCGTATGGTTTACTGCCTTGCAGGTGTGCTTGTTGGGACCCAGGACGTAGCCGGGCGTACATGAGCAGAAATAGGAACCCTTAGTATTTGTGCATTGCTGCGAACATAGCCCCGGCGGATCGCATTCATTGGTATCCACGCAGGTAAATCCATCTGGACCAATCTCCGAACCAGGGGGACACACGCAAAGCGCTCCGTTGGGAGTCTTTTGACAAAAACTAGAGCACTGACCCGTCTGATGCTCGCACTCGGCCAAATCACAACCCTCACCCTCATCGGCACCGTTGGGACAGTCGATCGTATCATCGCAAACAGAGGTGATGTTCACGCAGCGCTCTGTCACGCCTGGGCACTGCCACTGACCATGGGGACATTTAAAAGGTGGGGGCACACAGGCATGCTCGGTGCCCTCGTCTGAGTTGTCGCCGCAATCATCCTTGCCATCGCAGATGTAAGCCTTGAACACGCAATTGGTGTTATTGCACTTAAAGAAGTTCTGGGCGCAGGTTATCTGACCGCAATCCTCCTCGTCCGAGTGGTCGGAGCAGTCATTGGAGCCGTCGCAGTGCCAGGCAATGGGTATGCACAGACCGGTCGACTTGCATCGGAATTGCTTCTCAACGTTGCATTGGTTGGGACCCATAGAGGGACAGCCTAACTCATCGCTGCCGTCATTGCAGTCCGGAATGCCATCACACTTGTATGACTCCTCGACGCACTGACGCAAATCAGCGCATTTGAACTGATTGGCAAGACAGCTAATCGGCGGACAGTCCTTTTCATCCTGCTTGTCAAAGCAATCATCGTCACCATCGCACACCCAACTTATCGGTATACAATGGCCCGTTCTTGGGCACGTAAACTGGAAGTTGGCACAAGTCTTCTCCGCACAAAAGTCGTCCTCATCACTGCTATCACCGCAGTCATTTTCGCTGTCGCACTTCCACATGCTGGGTATACAGCGTCCATTGGCACAGGCAAATTGTGAGGTGGCGCACGTTACATTGCCGCAGTCCAGCTCGTCTGAATTGTCGCCACAGTCGTTCTCCTGATCGCATCGGAAGTTGAGAGGGATGCAGCGTCCCGACTTGCACTGGAACTCGTTCGAGCCACAGGTGGGTTCTGTGTAAAAAAATGAGGAATTTGTTTGTTAGGTTTTGTGTGGGTGGAAGAGCTAATTATTCCCCCATAAAAAATCTCTTGGGTTAAACTATGCGAGAAACAAATAAATCCCAAGTAGCTTATAATTGTATAATCTTCGAGATGTGCTAAAAAAACTAAGCTGATTGTCGATGATTATCGATTCGATGAGCGGAGGAAGTAATTAATAATTAAAAATCAACGTGATCTGCATATGGTCAGCAAAAACTCATATTACGACTTTCAAGTCTTAAGCTCTTATAGATCTAAGCTCGACGAACAGACGATCTAACACCTATATTTATATACCTGCTGTTAAATATATTTTCCAAAAGCCATTATAACATTAGTCTACTCATTTTAACTGCGTCCCACCAGTAAGGTCCTGGCTTCAGTTCGGCACTTACTTGTACAGTTTTGCTCCTCATCGCTGTTATCCAAACAATCGTCGTCGCCGTCACAGACCCAGGACTTGGGTATGCAACGCTGATTGTTGCAGGTGAAGTCCCATCGGTTGGGGCAGGGCTGGACGGGTGGCTCGGCGCTGGGGTCGGGAATGCAGCTGACTTGATCTTCTGCCAATCGTTCCCCATAGGGGCAGGAGCAGCGCGATTGTAAGCGGCTAGTCATTACAGTCGACTCACTGGCATTCTGAGCGATGGGAATCGCAAAGCATATCTTTTGGCAGCCACCATTATTGATATGGCAGGGTTGGGTCTCGGCAATGCGTTGCACCTCGCGGCTGTAGACCTTGACGCCGTAGAGTCGGTTTGTCTGTGGCTCGCGCACCATCATCTCCTCCTGTTCACCGGTCAGCTTGTGGAGTCGAATGATTGCATCCAGTCGCCAATCCGTTATGTACATCCAATCGTTGTGTATCACAATGGAGAAGGGATGACGCACCAGACGCGAATTGATGGTTTTGATGTCCGTGCCATCTAGGTTGGCATGTTGTACGTGATCCAGTAGAGCGTCGCACCAATACACACGGTCCTCCTTAAAGTCAATGGACAGACCGTTGGGCCAGCCCAGGGTCACATTGCGGAACACCAAAAGACCGCTGCCATCGGTGTTTGCACGGGTTATATTAGCGGGACGATCCCATTCCGAGAAAAATATGTAGCCGCGGTTCGGGTGGACGACGATAGCGCGCGGGCGCTTTAGGTTTTTCAGCAGTGTGCGCCGGTGCGTCACGTTTCGTGTGGAGAGCACATTGAGTGTGCCCTTGCGTGAGTCTATGTAGTAGAGATTTTTCGAGGCCCAATCCACTGCCAGGCCCTCGACACCCTCATTCTGCGAGGCCAGCACGATTTCACGACCTGTGCCGTTACGGTGCACGCGATAGATGACATCCTGTAGAACGTCCGAGTAATAAATGAACTCGTCGCGGGCATCGAAGTCGAGACCAACAAAACGGGCACGTCGAGAGACAACAGGTAGAATGGCATCACTGAATCCCTCAATAACGGGTTCCAGTACCTTGCCCTTGATGAAGCGCTGCTGCGAATACATAAGGAATTCGCGCACAAGCTTACAGTTCTTGAGATCCGTCTGCAGCTGGTAGCCAGTGTGGCAGGCACAGCGGAAGCCGAGACCTGTCGGCGCTCCCTTGACGGCCGTAACGATACACATGTGATTGCAGGCGCCGTTGTTGTTGCCGCAAGGATTAGACACATGCGGTTGGCTAAGCGCGTGCACCGCAATGATGCCCTTGGGCTCGCGTATATCCTTCGCCTTGTAGGTTACTTGAATGGAGCTGGGCCCCTCGAACTTGTCCACGGACATTATGCCCTGCTTGGTGGCATCCGTCCAGTAGATGCGATTCTCAAATAGCGCCAACCTTGAGGGGCTGGGCACTTGCTGTCCACGCAGCACCATAACACGTTGGCCACCCTCATAGTCCACCGATTCGATGTAGTCCAAAAGTGAGTCGCACCAGAAGACGCGCTTGCTAATTATATCCACAGTAACGCCGCTGGCCTTGTAGGCCGCCTCCGAGACAATGGAGCGGGCGTGCGTTCCATCCATGTGGGCGCGCAGCACCTGGCCGCCATCAGCAACAAACATGAGTCCAGCGGTGGGGTCAAGCGCCAGATCGGCGGGACTGGTTAGATTGGAACCCAGTACAACGGCATGCCAATGGCCGCTTAGCTCAAAAACATCGATCTTCTGGCCCACCAGATCAGCAACATAGATCTTGTCACCTACCCAGTCAACGGCCAGAGCCACAGGCGCCCAAGTGCCAGGCAGTGTTTGATCCAACGGCGCCACGGCGCTATTGAGCACATCCAATGGTAACGACTGTACCTTCCGCGTCTTGATGTCCGACCAGTATAGAGTGTTGCGGGCATAGTGGAATGCAACGCCAGCGGCGGCAGTGGCATTGGCGAGCACCTTGGGCTCACTGTCGTGGGCGTACATGCGCATGATGGCCCGGTCATGGGCGAAGATCAGCTGCAGATTGTTCGCATCCGGAGCAATACACTTGGATGCGTTCATCAGCCTATAGCCCTGAGCGCACTGGCAGGTATAGCTGCCGGGAGTGTTCGTGCACAGTTGGTCGCAGTGGCCCCACTCGGCACACTCATCCAAATCCACGCAGGTGCGATTGTCTGCTGCCAGACTCTGGCCGGGGCGACAATAGCAGACGCCGCCAGTCAGCGAGGGGCCGCACTTGAACTCGCAGCTCAGCGCTGGACAGGAGGCAATGGCTACAAGAAACATACGAAAGAATGATTTGAGGAGGGGTTTCATTAAAAGAGGGTGAGGTTGGGGGTTGGAGGCGGGGAATACTTACAGCAGGCCGTCTCCTCGTCGCTGCCATCCTCACAGTCACGCTTGCCATCGCACAGCTGCGATTTGAGGATACACTTGGGCGCACCATTGACGCCGCCACGTGGGCACAGGAACTTGTTGTCGGGACAGGCGATAGCCGTGCAGTTGGCCTCGTCGCTCTCATCGGCGCAATCGTGATAGCCGTCGCAGTGGAAGTTGTACGGAATGCACAGCGCATTCGTGCAGCGGAACTGCGCATGGTGGCAAGGTGGGAAGTCTGCAGGCAGCGAGGGGAATAAATGGAGCAGAAGCGACCCTGTGTTAGGCATGCCGTCTCATCAATTGTCTATCTCATACTCACTGCAGCCCTGTTCGTCCGAGTTGTCGCCGCAGTCGTTGCGATGATTGCACTTCTGCGAGACATCAATGCATTTCTGGCCGTTGGCGCAGCGAAATTGATCCAAACGGCAGGCGACCCCGTTGCAGCCATCCTCATCGCGTCCGGTACGGCAGTCCAAGTAGCCATCACAGCGTTTCTCCTTAGCCACACACGGCCCAGTCAGACGGCTGCCCTCAGCAGGAGCTGCTCCACCAGGCGCATTGCAAAAGACGTCTGTGTGCAGGCACTTGCGATAATCTGAAACGAGAAAAAATGAAACAAAATTAAATGAAATAAAATCTTGTGTTGAGGCGGGGCAAAAAGCGGATATACCAAAAGCGGGTTTTCAATTTAATTACTGTGCAAAAGAACAATAAAGACACAAAGTTTCCTGCAATTTGTAAACCAAATCAAATCAAATTGTAGCACACTTTCAAGAGAGAAAACCCTTCTGTTTTATACTTGTTTGTTTACACCATGGGCAGAATTGACAGATTGTGGGACAAAAAGCCAGGGCTGCAAATGCAAGCAAAAATGATCGCTGTTCGATTTACCTTTCAAACCAAACCGTGCCAAACCGTGAAATATGAACCATGAACCCAAACGTTGGTAAAATATTTTTAAATACTACATATAATGGACAAGACTAAATTGAAAGTCTTTGCCTTAGTGTTAATTTTACCCACTGCCTTGGTGCCTCTTACAGCTAAGGTTGCTTTTTGTGGTCCTTGTCTGGCAGCTAGTTTGTAGCTGGGACATAAATTAATTGTCTGTTTGCTGGGTGGTTGGGTGGGCATAGTTGCGAGGTTGGGTGATTTAAAACTGTCCCTGTCACTTCACTTAATTATAGAGCAACTAGCCTTCATTTGGAACACACACACTCACGCACACAGACAAGCCCGGAGGTGTGATATTGACGTTGATTGTTGTTATTGGACTCCTACACAGTGAGAAGCCTGCTTTCCGGGTATTAAGCTTGCGTTGGCATAGGCAGCCTGCTTAACTGTGTGGCTCCAAACACAAATTAATCAAATTTACATTATGTCAACACGCTGAGAGACGCCAGTTGCCAGCTACCAGCTACCAGTTGCCAGCTGCCAGTTGCCATATGCCGGTTGCCCACTTCAAAGGCAAGCCTGCCAATTGAGCGTGTGACCTGCTTGTTCCGCTGCCTTTGGGCTGCAATTGGGCAATAATTTAGCTCAGCTCCAAGAGAATGGACGCACAGCAGGCGGTGGCCTGGGTGCTGGGCTGGACCTAAGCCCAAGTCCAAGCACAAGCTCATGCCTAGGAGCTAGTTTCAAAACTGAACGCGCATGACCTGATGCGCCCATTCATTGCTATTGTTCAAACAGTGCACACACACATACACACCCACACACACACACGCAAACACACACACACACACACACAACCAAACACACAGGCATACAAACACGCACATGTCGAGTGTGAAGGCCGCCAGGGAGTAGATTGGACTCACCGCAGGCGCCTGGGAACTTAAAAATGCCTGCAAAATACATGCGTTCAACTATTGCTGCCAAAGACATTAAATTTTGATGCCAGACATTGGGAGAAGCGGCGTTCTCTGGTTGCCAACATGAAGCTAGAGCGACCTCTGTCAGAAGCATGCACCCACATACAAACACACATAAATATACCCACACATATAGTGAACGGTTGGGCACGCATGGCGTATACGTAATGCATAGAGCTGTAGAAATGTCAGGCGTAATTGTCCGTCCGGCTGTCGCTGCTCGTCTGTCTTACCCATCCCCTTTCCCGCTTCTGAGTCACCCAGACTCTTTCTGTACAGTGGTTGCTCACAATTTAAAATGCTTTGCCTTTAGACATAATTCAATATACGGATAACTCTTATAATTAAAAGTTTTCTGCTCAAAAAGAAACATTATTTTATATGATACTTTTTTAACTTATTCTACGTGTCGAAAAGCTAAACTGAACTTAACATTTTTAGATAAAATGTATTTAGAATAAATGGAATTGTTCCAATTTAAATTAAAAAAATTAATAAATAGAACCAACTCCAGGCTTCAAAGCAGTAAAAAACCGGATTCTTCAACCAACATTTTATCGTACCCTCAATCGAGCCATGCGACCTCTTTCTTTGGATTCGTAGCCTTGATTTTCATATGCAGGCATATTTTTTATATAAAATGTATTTAAAATAAATGGAATTGTTATAATTAAAATTAAGCAAATAATTAAATAGAACCAACTCCAGGCTTCAAAGCAGTGAAAAACCGGATTCTTAAGCCGGCATATGTTCGTACCCTCAATCGATTTATTTGAACGCTTCCTTTGGATTCGTAGCCTTGATTTTCATATGGCTGGCTTATTCAAAATTCGCAAAGCTTAAGTTTTCGGGCTACCACTGTACTCGTATTGTGCACTTGAGTTGTGAGTTGGCAGGCAAAGTGCTATAAATTATCGAGTAGTTGGTTGCAGCACCCGTCCCGGATGGGACACGGTTAGGGGCAGGGGTACAGGGGCACAGTCCATCAAGCTGACTACAAGAAAGAGGTGGCCATTGCTCAGCGAAAGTTGTGGCAAAATTAGAGCTGCTTCACGCTCGGGCACTGGCTTTAAGCAATGCCAAGATAATGCGCCATGTGCTGGCAATGGGGCGCCCGGATTAAACGGCTTCCCAACGGAGACAACACGCTGATATTTAGAGCGAGCGAGATAGAGATATTTGGAGAGCTAGAGATGATGATCTATGCCACTTTTAAGTTACTTTTGGCGTAGGCATAATAAACTTTCCGAAGGTTTATATTCTTCTTTTTTGCTTTTTTATACCGCCCACTCCCATAAAAGCTGCGCTTTGGCTGCTGTTGTTCCTGTTATTCCTGTTGTTATATTCTGCTGTTGTAGCTGCTGCTCCACATTAACGGCGCACTGGGGCAGCCAAGTGTAGCAGAGCAAACTTAATTAGTGCAAGTTAAACAAGCCAAGTTGTATAAATATTCCCCGGCAGCAGAAACTTTTGTAGCACAACAATAAAATGTGTGCCTGTCTGAGTCTGTGTGTGTGCATGTGCGTGCAGGTAGCCACGATTCCTGTCGTTACTACTTAACTCCGCCTCCCTCATTACTGAACATCCTTCCTCTATTGACAATGTGAGCACCTAGTCCAACTTTGCCGAGGCTAAAACTGAGACGGACTGAGGCAGAGAGTTGGGCGCAGGATGAGCTTAAGCGTCTGTGGAGTGGTAGGTAATCATAAACAAGACATAGCGAATGCCTTGTTGAGATGCTGAAGAGTAAATACCCTTTCCGTCATAAGACAATGACTCATTAAACACAACATCGTTATTTATTTGTGTATTTATTTTTGATGAATTCAAGAAAGACAAAAATTCAGAGACAACCACCTTCTCGGTCAAGCCGAAAATTAAATACCCTTTGCATAGAGGCGGTTTTTATACAAAGGCTTTATTTTCTACATACACAAATATAGTTGACCGAAGGAAGCATAATATAACACGTAATTTCTGAGTTTGATGAAAATATTAAAAATGAAAACACCAAATTTATCCATACAAAAACATATTTTTCGACTGATTCTTCTTAAAGAGCTTTATGATATCGTATTCCCAGGTTGAAATTATTTTGGTTATATGATCAAAAGATTGTAGCTATAGCCTTAAGACAGGGAGACGTGTTTGCAGACAGACAGATGTTTCGTGACAAAATTGAAATACCCAAGCAAGTGTATAAGGTGTGTGTCACGCACCTTAACGTTGATTTGCGGCCGCTGTTGGCCCCGTGTGCCGCCATAGTTATTCAAATAGGCGAGACGCTAGCTGCGTAAATGCCACCTCGTGGCATGAACAGCAGTTGAAGTGGCAGTAAAACCCGAAGTTGCAGTTGCATTTACAGCTAGTTGCTCCGTTTGGGCATTGACAAGATTAACGCGCACAATTTGTTGCAAATTCGCTTGCGCTACTGTTGCATTACATTAAAAACAAATCATAATGACAAACGAGTGGGTGGTTGTATGGGTGGTTGCAGCCGCTCTGCTTGGCTGCAACTTTTGTGCAAGGTCATAAAAATGTTGAATGCTGAATGTGGGCTGCCGGCCGTTAGTTGCTGGCTGTTGCCCGGGACTGGGTATCGGGTGCCGCTCGACTGCTGCTTCATTTTTCACATTTTGCAGTTCGCAGAAAGTTTAACACAAAAACTTTAACTGGCTGCGAGGGCAGCAACGTTGTTGGCACTTTATAAACACAGCGAAGAGCGCAACGTAGGCGAGGGCGTAGGTTGGGGGCGGGCCAATGGACAGCGGCAGAACTTTGAAGTGCCCCGTGGCCCCTGGACCGTGCCTCTTTCCATTTGCCTCTTACATCTCGATCCAAGCCCAGCGCCATGCCGTGCAACACTTTCTAATTGGTAAGTGTGGGCGTCTCCGGATGAAAGGGGTCGGGGGTGTCAGCTGTGCATTAACGTTTATTGCAGGAGGAAAACGTTTCACTATACCCAACTTCTGACTCGTATGCGTGTATTGGTGTGTGCTGAATTGGTTTGCGTAATTACGCGCGACAAGTTGCTCCCCAGTGGAACAAACCAAGCACCCAACCAAACAGTCAACCAGCCATACAAGCACCCAGCCAGCCCATCCGTAAGCCACTCGTCCAATGTCCAACGCCTCTGGGCCATGGCTTAGAGCTTTTCTGCACGTCTAACTGGCCTGACAGCTGCAGTCAAATAAACGTCAGTCGTTGGCAACTTTCGCCGGGTTCAACGACAGTTTACGACAGCCGTGGGGAGGCCGAAGGGGAGTGAGTTTAATGCGGCAGCAACGTTTAGTGAAAGTGTAGTGGCTGGAATGCCAGAAGTATCCACTCCTGGTACTTATTTGGCACGGCGAACAACGACGAGACGAGTTGATCATTTTTGTTGTGCTCACCTTTTGGGTAGGGGGCTGCCTGCCGCCTGCTTTTACGCACTTTTTACGCTTATTCCTGTGCAGGCAGCTGGCCCGCCTCCCTCAGCATCCGAATCCAGGTTGCAATTAAAAGCAGTTCTCTTTCTGTACCTTTTTCTTACGCGCGCTTCCTTTGTGGTTGTCTTAGGGCGTCTCAGGTGGGTGGCCGAAGCCATTTCAGTTGCCGCGTTGCTTTTCCACTGACGCAGTGCCATCAAATGATGGCAGAAGCAAAGCTGCATGTCGAGTAACTACTTAAAGCAAGCAATCTAGCCCACGCCGCCTTTTCCGCTCCCGCCACATCGTCCATGCTTGTGCATAAGGACATTTAATTAAACACTCAATGCTGCTGCTACTACTGGCTGTAGCTTGACAGGTGCTGGTGCACCCTCTGATCTCGCAGAAAGTATTTTTATTTGCTTTTTTTTTTGCAACCCTCTGCTCTCTGCTGTTGTAAGACTATTAGTGTGCCTGAGGCTCAGGTTGTGGTGGCTTTGATAGTGCTGCGGTGCGTGGCAAGCATGCAAAGCAGCCAAGCAGCAGGGAGTAAAGCTCACATTAATTTCCAGGAGCAAAACAAACAACTTAACGCACACCTGAAGTAATTAAATAGTTGAAATAAGCTTGCTCTAATATTTATATGCCATAAATTAAACAAACAAAGGCGCACGCAAATGCAAATGGAGATGCAGACGGCGACAGAGTTGGAGACGCAGACAACACCCGCAGAGCAAACACACATCAACACCCACACACACACACACACACACACACACAGCCCCTGGCAGATTGAGCACAAACAATTCGCAGACGGGGGAGAAGCATTCAGAGACGACGCGTTGACACGTACGCAAAATAAATAAGTTAAGAACGCAATAAGAGCGAACATTTTGTCGCCATTTAAGCGCGATAAATTATTGTAAGAGACAGACACGGGCAAGACAGTGTAAGCTAGCCGCTGCTCGACTTAAACATACCCTGTACTCAGCTTTGTGCTGACACACATTAGTATTTATCTCAAAAAAAAAGATTGTGTACCCAAAATATGGGCCATAATCGCCATAAGTTTCTTTAATTTTAGATATTTTTAGAATATTTTCTGAAGTTGTCTTAAACTTAGGGTAGGTATTTATTTATTCTATTTGTTTTACAGTTTAGACAACAACAAACACACACACAATCACGAGTCACATTCACAATATACCCCACATGTATTTAATTTAAATATCTTCTGTAGAAAATGGTCGATCGATGTGATAATTTACAGAAGTTACATTAAAATGTGCGTAACTAACAAAAATCAGTGTAATATATCAAAAATTTAATTCAACTTAGGGAGTGGTTACATTAAATATTCAAAAAGTGTAAAATATGTTCTGGGATATGCTCAAAAACCAGAGAGAGAGGCTCGATATGGATATTAATCGATTTGCGGCACATGGGCGACAATTGGCAATAAAGGTAATAGGTGCGTGCAAAAGCGAAATCTTCATTTCATCAGAAAGAGAGAGAGAGAGAGATTGAGAGAGAGAGAGAGAGAGAGATACAGGACATGGCTAAAGTGACTCAGATGTTTATAAGGCCGGATCAGCCTAGAACTATAATATGCCCCTAGTTTTGCACCATTTCAAAAGGGTATAGAAAGAGAAAGCTTTAGACAGAAAGAGTTTTGCTTACGTCTTATTAAATTAAAATGAAATTTAAACTTGATCTTGCGCCAGCCAATGCTTATGGAGGCGCACGAGACGCGGAACTAGCAAAACGCTGCTTTCCAACAAATTGGCCATCTTGCAGCAGCCAAAACAGCGACAACAACAACGACAACGACAGCATCGGCAACAACTACAACAAGGAGCAACGCTGTCTGGTACACTACAGACGCGGACAAGGACGAGGAGCGGACAAGGACTGGCACATCGAGGACAAAGTTGTGCGCGTTTGTCTAGCGTCAGTCAAAGCTTAAGCAAAGTTGTAAAGGCAACGGAGTACTTAGGAGTTGGCCGCTCAAATATATTTAAATTTATAAATCTTAAATAACAAGCAATAAATGCAGCTGGCCTTTGCACTCACGCCCGGCAACGTCCTCCCGTGCGGCTCTCGGTCCCATCTACTTGCCTGTGTGTGTGTGTGTGTGTGGGCCAAAGTTTTAATCAAAATGTGCCGCACACGGTCTGCCGACTAAAAGCACTTGAATTTTCCTTTCGAGTTTAAGATGAAGATGCAACGAGCCTGGAGCTGGAGCCGAGTAAAACGATAAAACCCATCCAAAGCCCAGTCAAGCACTAGCCCTTCAAAATGCATTACATTTTTCGAGTCTAGTGTAAGCATTGGGCAGCTCTCAGGATTTGCATCTGAAGACAAGCAACTATCGACTTGGCGTGCGATTGATTAAAAGAAAATGCGATTTCAATTAGCCATCAGATGGACCTGAGCCGATAGAAACGTGGCAGCTATTAAATTGTTAAACAGTTTTTACCAGGGTATCTCCATGCGAATATATTTCTGCCTAAGCTTTAAAGCTGTCTTGATACAACTTTGCATTGATCCCGTTTTCTGCTGCAGTAATATATTTCAATATTGAAATGAACCAAATTAAGCGGACCAAATAAATATTCGCATTTTATTATAGCGAAGACTGCAAACAAACTAAAAGGTTCGATTTGCCTTAGGATTCGGTTTATGAATCATCTTTTCTACATCTATGAGCCGAGATTTTGGTTAGAGCCTTTGCTTTCGCATATTTTACAATTTTCCAAAGATTATTTCAATTTATTACATACAACATATTACATAGTTCTTCCAGACTAACTAAATGGTTGGTGATCAACGAAAAGCCTAAGCATTAAGATCTAAGAAGCTAGGCTTCCTATTGGGTAAGGCTTTAGGCAAATTCAAACTGCACGTGGGGGAAAACTTTGGTTAAAGTCATGCCGTCATGAGTCTTTGTGGCTTAGGTGTCTGAGCGTCGGACCAACAAGCGAGAGTTTGACGGTTCAATATCAGCAGCAAATTTTGTTATTTACAAAAAATAGCCGGCATTAACAATAATAATCTACATTGCTGTCATTTGTATTCTGGTTCAGTTCAGGTATTTGGCTTTTCTTTAATTGTTAATCTGGCTTAAGGTTCAGCTTATGCTAATATAAAAAAAATTGAAATTTTGAGCTTAAGCCGGTTTGGTTCTTACCGGGATTTCCGCCTTTATGATAACATTGTTATGCAACTAAATAAGATTTCCAAGTAGAAAATGTGCAAAGGGGTGTCGCTGCAGTTATTTTGAAAAGCTTATTTGAAATTGAATTCTTAAATTGTCTGAACTGTGGGTTGCCGACTTTCAGCATTCAGCACATATGTATATACAAAAATGGATGTTTGCTGATCTCCGCCCCTCGTGTAAGCTGCCCCTATCTCTTTTTACTCTTTTCATAAGCAGAACCAAATGGTTTTGGCTTTGCTGTGCGCACCTTGGTTACACGCACACTTAACTTTGGATTTTGCCAACTCTGGGGGATTCTGCGATTGCCAAAAGCTAACTTCCAACAAAGTGCGGTCTGTCTGCATGTGTGTGTGTGAATTTGGCAAAATTTGCATAAATAAAATTGGTATAATAAAATGTAAACATTTTGCTAAGCAAATTGTTGGCGCGCACACACGACCCAAACTGAAGCGAACAAAACTCCGAGCTCAACTGAACTGAAATGAACTGTAAATTTAATGGGGATTGTGGAGGTGTGGAAATGGGTTTAGGGTTCCGGAGGTGGAACAACTCGCTGCAGTGTAGCGCATTGCGAAAGAGATGCTCACAAATATTTGTTGACTCAGCAAATTTGCATTGAAAAGGAGACGACAGCCGAGGGCATACAAATAGAAGAACTTGTAAACTGCGCTTGCTTGGAGAGCAATTTGTATAAATATATTTTCAATACTTACTGCACTGCGCCTCGTCCGACTTATCCTCACAGTCCTCGATCATGTCACAGCGATAGTTTTGGGGAATGCAGTAAGTCTTATTGAAGACATATTGACCGCAGTTCAGTTGTGGCGATTCGCACTCGGGCGGTGCTGAAATTTTGAGCAAATAGAAGAAGTCAGTTGCTTGTTTCGGCCTTACTGAAGGGGGCCTTTACTTACGACACGACTGCATCTCATCCTCGCCATCGTCACAGTCCTTTTGGTAATTGCACACCCAGTGCCGCGTTATGCATTTACCGTTGTTGCAGCGAAACATTTCCGGTGGACATGGCGCATTCGAAGCGGCTATTGAGCTGCCCTCACCAAGTCGCACGCCTGCAAAGAGAAAAGAGTGTTGAGTATTTAGACAATGGTGCATTTAGAGCTGGACTTTGCCAAAACGCATTGCGTTTGCGCTCCCTTTGGGGCACAAATCAAATTAAGCCATCACCAACATCGAAAGCAGCCGTTGCATCTGCGGCAGGGAAATCGATGATCTCAGATTTGTCACCGAGATCTCAGTTGGAGCATCCCTCGTCTGCTAAATGCTGGCTGCTTCTGGCAAGTGGATGCCGGCAATCAATTGATAAATAATCACAATTGTAATCCTACTACGAATTTCTGCCCAGAAGGCATACGAGAATAAGGGAGCGTGGGGTAATAAATACGAAAGTAATTTCTACAAATTATTTAAAATGAGGAATTTATGCCGTCAAATAGAAGCCCACGGTAGCTGAGTTGTCAAAGGGAATCAATCATTTTGGCAATTGAAAACCGACGATCAGGGTTCGAATATGTATAGCGTGATATTTGAGGTTGAGAGTTTGTAATTATATCCCATACACAAATTAATATTAAAATTAAAATCTCTAAGATATATAATTCAATAAACTATACTGTTGTATACAAAAGGAGTTAACATTAATGAGTGCTGTTAAGATAACAGCTGTTAAAGAGAGCTGTAAATAGAAAAATGCATTTCTTCTTAGATATTTTGGTGAGTTGTAAATGCTTTAAATGAAAAGTCTAATGAAATTTACAATTTTGTCTACAATAAAAAACAAAAATTGCAGGATTATTCAAATTTGTGCCAGAATTACCGAAAAGAAAGGAGCATTCAGCTCAGAAAGCAGCACAATATTTCCTATAGATTGGCGGTAAATTAGCCACCTCGTGATAATTCTATTGAAAGTTAACAGCTCTTGAATGCTGTTGCATACTCAATGCAACCTCAGCCGCCTGCAGACGCTTGTACTATGCATTATTTCGAGAAAAAAAAAAAAAAACAAACAACAGCAGCAACTTTTACACAAAGAAGACAAAAATAAACAGTGAACAAAATAAACCCTCCTACAGCCACTGTTATTATAACAATTTTCTAAAGGCGTCTGCGCCAACTTTAAGCTTTGAGATACAATAATAAAAAAAACGACAAACAATGATGATGAATGGCGCACAAATTTCAGCACGACTGCATGATAACCTGTACTAGTTATATATATCTGATACTGTAATATTCCAATCAAGGGTATAAAAAGCTGGGTAGCTTAGTGATTCGGACCTCAATCAATATGAAAAAATGCCGGGACGCATTATTATGTTTCCCGAACATATATCCTTTTTTATGCTAAGCTCGAGGGTATTAGCAGAATTTGTCGTTGGCATTACCAGTGACATTGCGTCTGCCCCGGCTTACATATTGATATTACGATTGCTGCTGCGGCAGGAACTGATTCTGATGCTGCCTCTGAACCTGGTATTGGGTCTCTTGGTGCTTTCTTAAAATTAAAAGAAAATACGTTGGTGAAAAGGAAGGGGCAGACGGCACGGTTGGCGCCGTAGATAGCAGCAACATGTTTGGCTCATATTAAAGCTGGCAAGTTTGTGGCTAAATCTCGGCAGCAACTTCTTTTTTAGCTAGGTTGTGCCCGGCTGCCTGGCTGCCTGGCTGTCTGGCTGCCTGGCTGCCTGGTTGCCTCCTTGTTGCTGTCGTTATTGTTGTTGTGCCTGTTTGGGGAACGTGCCACAGCGACAGAGCAAAAATGAGCGCAGCCGGCGCATTTTGGCAGCATTAATTTCTCCCGTGTGTCACATAACATTCGCCCAGTTGCTGTTGTTGCTGTTAGACGTGTTTATGGAGTCACTTCCCAGTTGGATGCAGCAGCACGTAGCCAAGCCCAAGCTCATTCTCCTTGCCGTGTTCCCCTAGTTTTTTTTTCCTCTCTCGATCTATCTCTTTCTCGCCTGTCGTCGTTGTCATTTTGCCAGTGTTGATAAACAAATTAGGCCGCAATTGTTTAGCACTTGGTAGCGCTGGAAGATGCAGATGCAACTGCAACTCGGCTCCATCAGATAGGTATTATAGGTGTTACTACAGTATAATTAGCAGGTTGCCGGCTGTGAGTAAATTGGCAACTCATGTGTATTATTTGCATTTAAATTGCTTTTTGCCCTTAATTATAGGCGCTTTTGAGTACATGCATTGCGCAACGTGTGGCATGCAGCAGGCACCAGGCAGCAGCATTCATTGTTATTAATAAGTGCCTGAGGCCCTTTGAAGTATGCAATGGCATTTTCCACCGACCCAGTCCCAGTCCCAGTTGCAGTTGATGTTGTTCATCCTGCCCCGTTTCGCTCATCGAACGCAAAAGTCATCAAATATACATTTAAAAAATTTTGCATTACGCTGGAAAAAGCAGCGGACACGTGTGCCCGCCCCACAACTCGGGGCTGGCCAGTTGGTCGTCGCCCGCGTCAGCGCTAAAAATAATAGGCCGCCTGTGTGCATACTAATGAGTCCCCGGACGAAGTGGCCCGTCCGTCTGTCTCCCCATCTGTCCATCCGTACGTCCATCTGCCTGTTTGCCAGTCTGCCAGCCTGATGTGTGAGCATGCAATTATGCCAGTTGTCTGTCCGACGCGCTGGTCTAGCAACGCTCTGGCGCCGCGATGTCTGCTGCACACCTTTGTTTTTATTGCAGCTGTTTGTATGAAAGTCTGAGCGCAATCTCTCGACTGCCGGATACCTCAGCTTGAATTAATTTCCAAATTAAATCGCCCCAGCAGTTGCTTACTGCATATCATTATCATTCGCGCATTAAGTTAATTTGAAATGAAATTGAAATTTATTAGGCTAGCACATTTGAACTCTTAAAACTGAGCTGAGAAAATACAATTAAAAAGGTGGTCAGCTGAATAATTCAATAGATGAGCGTGCATGCTATTCAATCCTAACAATTTCAATGGTTAGTACGATCAAGTGATCATGGATGAGCTGAATAAAATAACTATATGAATACATAGCCATAGCTGAGTCATTTGCTGATCACTGGGATATCAACCATTATGAGTATGCGCCTCTTGGCGACTGCAAGCTTTATGTGGAAATTTCCCTGGGTACATCAAACGGGAAACTATGTTAAGGGGCTTACAATCATCCCTTATTTCAATCGATTTAAGGTACTTAAGTGGCCAATAGTCATCTTTCAAGGCAATTCACACAAACAACATACCATGTATACCCTAGAAAGATGTACAAAAATTCGCTCGAATCGCATAATGAATAGCGCGTGGGTCGCATTGACGAGAGCCCCAACCTCATCAGGTCATCCACTTTGTGTCTTTTTGGGCTTACATTTATTTATTTATTTATTTATTTATTTAACTTTTTTTCTCCTTTTGTCGTGTGTGTGTGTGTGTAAGTGTGTGCGTGTTTGTTTGCTTGGCTGTTGCCTTTGGTTGCAGTGCGCACTTAAATATTGTATATTAATTTTTATTTGTTTAATTTTTATAACCTGTACGAATTGAAAATGGGTTGCAGACACTACTAGAGACATTCGACCTTTCATTTGAAATGTAGGCTCTACCATGGTCTGCGCAGAGCGAGTTTTTTCAAATCATGGATAGCTCTGATATCGATAAATATCGAGGTTCAGATTAGTATCTCTCAGAGACTGTAAGAGTCTCGTGCAGTTTAAGATGAAATATATAGGGTATCTTCTTGACGGACACAGTCGATTAGAGCACGTTTATTTGTATTATTTGTATTTGCCATCGCTTCGTTACATATCTTTATGAAATGTTTTTGTAGACTTTGATGGTATTTTTGTTGCTGGTATTTTAATAGCCCGATGGCCATGAAGCATATTTATTATCAATATTTATATTTTAACCATTAATGCATTTCGTAATATTTTAATATGCATATGCGAACTGGTTAGTAAATATGTATAAAATTGTATATGAAAGCTACTTGTGATTTATTTAGTATACTCTAGCATAGAGTACAATAATTTTATTCTGAAACTGAAAACTCAATCAAGTTTTTTGTCTGTTTCTATGCAGGCTGGAAGTTACACAGTTCGGAATCTATCCTTATGAACTTCTACCAAATAAAAGACGATCTAATCTGATCAATCTAATAATCCAGTCGAACCTTCTCGTCTGATTTGCAGTTGCACTCTGAACAGGGTATTGGGCGGTCGGCTGTACCCGACCGCAGTCCTATGTTTTATATTGAATTACATCTTGTAATTTATTATATTTAATACTTTTCGCTGTGGCCGCCATTTGTCATATTGTAATTTAGTGGCTCGCACGCAGATTGTAATATTCATAACTTATTTTATGCTTTTCAATAATCAATGCGCCATTATAAATAATTAATATGCCACGGCCACACGCAAATAGCATTAACATTCGATCCAACTAAATGCCCAGCCACACAAATTGTTGCCAACCTTAAATCAGGCAGACAAACATACCATAAGCTCTGAGCTATGGGCAGCTGGCCAAGCGGCGTATACGTGATTGCGGCAAGCGGTATGCAACAATTTGCGGCACTCAAGAGTGCGGGGTGGTGGGCCATTATGTGGCTTCATTATATTCGCATAATTCTAGTCAAACCAAATGCGAGTCCAAGTTTTGGATAACAGTCATTGACTCAAAGTTCTATTTTTCTGCACGTTTTCTTGCGCCATTTCTTTTCTTTACGTTGCCAACTACATTGACACACATACGCACACACACACACACACACACACAGACAAGCACATATGAATATGTCATGCGTATTTTTTGGAGCATCATTCACAAAAAGCGAATCGAAAAGTGCCATAAACAAGCGCAGCGTCCAAAATCTGTTGCCAGTAACTTGCCCATCACTGCCTGGCTCTGCACATGCCCCGCTCCGAAAAGTATGCTAGATATGGCTAGAGATGGATAGACTTTATGCAGACGTTGCCACACTGCGGCGGGCTGGCAGACTCGCATTGCCATCAATAAATAATAAATTGCCTATAAAAACTGATAAATTCATTGATGAATCTGGTAACTCGGCGCGTTATGGCGCTTCGTAGTTCACATTTGTGGCCATAGCCGCCGCCTCGACCGCCTCGACCGTCACTCGCCCCAGTCGCTCCCGGGCTGAGTAATGGAAATTCATGACGGCAATGTACAAAACAGTGCGAGAGCTAGGGCGAGAAATGGTAAAGGGATCGAGTAACAGTGAAAACTTTAAATGCAAGGCAGTTGCATGCCACTTGCGACTTGCCACTTGCCAGTTTCCACTTGCCAGTTGTCAGTTGCCGCCTGCCGCTTGCCGCTTGCCATTGACAGTATCAGGGATTTTATGGTAGTTATATTCGGTAATGGGAATCTGTATGGACTGCCATCTATTCATGACATACTTAGAGCAGGGAGCCATTTTTTTTGTCGACTTTGCTTCGCTTTCTTTCGATTGTGCACAGCAGCTAACATTGATTTATGTACGAATCGTATACGCAATACATGCTTACAAAGTAAGCTGCTTTTCATGCCCTTGCAGAGGCTTCTATCAATTTTCAGACACAATGTGTAACGCATTGCGAAGCCATCACCAGTTCCATAGAGTGTATACAAACTCGGTCAGCGACGAGTTAACTCATTGTGCTTATCAAGACTGCAAACTGAACCGACTTGGGCCTGGAATTCCACTTTTTATGAATCCTGAACAGCAACTAAAACCAGATTGGTTTAGGCCAGAATCAAAACAATAATACGAAAATATTATTGCAAAGCGGTCAAGTGCTTAAAATTGCACTAAAGACAAAATCATTATGTAGATATAATAAAGAAAGTTTATGATAAATGAAAAAGCTCTATGAAAATATGCAAGAAATTTGCGAGGTATGAGAATTATATGTCCATTTGTATCTCAGTGTGTGCAAGGGTAATAAATATTCAGGCATCCCGAAAATGTTTGTATTTTTCTGCGCATTGTTTTCGATGCACTTTTTCCGCTGTGCTGATGTGACGAGCATAGAAAATTAGCTCGGGGTGTTCGCATGGCAAAATATGACAAGTCTGTGCTCAGTTTTAGAGTCGAGCATATTTAGTATGCTTTAACTGGAAAGTGTCCACAACACACACTCAAAGCTGAAGGGGGGCGTAGGTGGAGTTTTTGCTAAGCTGCTTTGCATATCACATAAGTATTTCCAGTCACATGTGGAGAATTCAGCGTATAGTATTTGTATTTGCATTTCTATTTGTCTTTGGATCCGCTCTCATTGCCTTCTTTGTTTGTCAATCGCCTGGCCAGCATGATTTTCATTAAATGCTGTGTGTGCGTATATAAGTGTGTGGTTGCCCAGCTATTCCAAAGGCACAGCACGTGTGCAACTTTGAAGGCAGGAACACACACTGACAGGCAGAGCAGCTGCAGAAGCTGGGCAGGATGTTAGGCAGGATGCCAACAACTGACTCACGACCCATCCATCTACTTTTGATTTTTGCGAGTCTAACAAAAAACCAACAACAAGCTGAAATCGCAGATAAATACTTTTTCTTTTGTACTTTATACCCTGTACCCATTGAAAATGGGGGAAAAAAGGCTATTAAGAGCTTTGTATAATGTAAGAGGCCAACAACTCGAGACCCAAAAGTCAAGACTTGAAATTTCAAATATATATTAATATTTATTTATATTAAAAGAAACAGAGAGGGGGGCATAGCCTTATAAGTATTATATGCCTCGGCTTCCATATTTAAGGCTCTTGTTTTTCACTTTGCGCTGGGTAAGGGATATCCTTCAGTCGAGAACTCTATGCTAGCGCACTCACTTGTTTTATTCTCGTTTTTTCAGCTTTCGTTTCGCTTTTTTTTTTTTTTAATGTAATTTTAAGTGACGTCGCCAAAGTTAAAACGTGACAAAATTACAAATATTTCGTAAGCTTTTAAAACCGTTGATACTGCAGCAGCACGAACAACAACCATAACATTACCCATAACAATAAAAACAAATAGAAGCAGCAGCGCCAACAACAACACCAGCAACAATTCTAATAACAACAACAAACACAAACACAACAACAACATATAATACCTAATAACGTGCATTTTGATAATGTCGTGGCGAAAATGGAAGCGTGCAAGGGCAAGCCGACAGCGCCCTGATTCTCTGATTCCTTTATCGGTCTGAGGCAACTTTTGGCCAAGACATCAAAGACTCGCCAAGTAGCCGAACATGAAAATAGTTTGAAACTAAACACCCTTATGGGCCAGCCGGCAGTTAAATGCTCAACTATTTAAAGTTTTTGGCCATAAGGTAACAAAGTCTCGGCCCAATAGTAAAAGTTGCCAAATTCTGAAGCATCCTTTTGGGTCCGATGGCCCATAAAAGCTAACGATCTGTCCAGCATTCATTTAAAAGATGTGCACCATATTTAAATACAATGCTTGAAGAAGTTCTTTAACAAAAACTATATATATGATTTATTTTTAGATATTAGATATTTTATATATGTATATTTTATATATATGTATATATATAAATTTTATATGTAATCCGATGCCGATTTGATTGTGCAGACAAGTGAAGTAAAACTTTGGTTGGGATAATTTGCAAAACATAAAAGTGTTTCAAAAAGGGTCCGAACTGGTCCGAAGTGCCCGGATGGACAGACGGACAGACGGACGGATTTGATGTTAAGCAAGGCTATAAATTCAACTAGTATTTGGAATGGAAGGATTCTAGTTTTTGACTTGCCTGCAATTGTATATTGTAAAATACCAGATTTAATGCTGAAAACTAAATATTCTCGCTAAAAAGGGACACTTTTTAATATGATGTAGATAGATATAAATATGTTTATGTCCGCCTGCCCCGCCTTTGAAAATTAACCAAATGGACAATCGTTACTTTGATAACGTATATAACCACTAACTGCTTTTGAATAAGTGTATATTAAAGCCCAGTTAAAGTACGCTGCTGATTATGCTGCATAAAGGATAAATGTGGGCATGTATTAAATGTATATATATATGGATCTGCATATGTTTATGACTTGCCTTTTGCGGCAAGCTGACATAACTGATTTTTTGAAATGTATATCCTTTAAGGGACGAGTGATAGTCTTATTTTCTACGAATTTGCTGTTCATTATTGTGCATTTTATACCAAGCGTGTTGAATTCTAAATTGAATACAAAAGCCAAAGCGAGTATTCATTGCAAATTTGTGTGTGGGCGAGTGCGCGTGTGTGTGTTGTGTGTGTTGTGTGTGGGTTTCAGTTGGCTTTGTGCATCTTTTGTGGACTGGCTTTTATTATGGCACAAGCTGCAAAATTAATTTAGCGAGAATTGCGTCAGCATCCACAGTCGCTAATTAGATGCATAATTAGACACGGCGTCGTGCGAGAGACGTTTTTGTTGATCCGCTTGGGGAGGGGCAATTGAGGGCGGGGCAGCTGCAACTCAAAGCTGAAAATTCTGACAGACAAACAGACAGAGAGAGAGAGAAAGAGAGAGAGTGGGAGAGAGATAGGGAGGGACAGGACAGACAATAAATGTTTGTGGCTGGCGCTTATAAACTCAACAAATTATGTTTAATTGAAGTTGGCTTGCAGTGGAGCCGCAGCAGGTGACAAGCGTTTGCCCTCCAAAAAGTTGCCTGACAGCTGTTCAGCAGCAACAACAACACCAACAACAAAAACATCAGCAAAAGCAGCAACAACAAGCACAACGAGCACGTGCAAAGTGCACGTAGCCGGAAACAAATGACATTGTCAGCGCCTGCCTTTTGGCTCGTCGCAGCGAGAAATCCCAGCTAAGCATTTCCGGTCGCGTCGTCTGCCATTTTCCGAGAGCATGTGTTGTATGCTATGTGTGTGTCTGCTGTGTGTGCTGTGTGTGCGTATGCTGTGTGTACATTGCGTGCGCGTGTGTGTGTCTGTTTGCTAGGAGACAGCGCCATTAGCCAACGCGACACCGCAAAGTTTTGCTGCAGCTAGGCAAAGGGCCAAAGGGTAGAGGTCGCAACTGCGTCTTTTAAAGCGCCTTTTGCAGCTGCCATTTTATGACTGAGGCGCCTTTTGTTGTCTGCGAAGCTTACTCAGCATGTTGTAGAAGACAAGGGGCGAGGTGGGGGTACGGACATAAAACTTTTTGGAAATTTCGTATTGACCAATTGCGTTTAAATTAAATGCCAAAAATTGCTGCGCAGTGTTAGAGCCATATCGAATCAATTAGCCAAGCGGCGACTGTGTCCTTCTGTTCTGCGCAACATTTGTCGCATTAATTTCAAATTTTGAAACGCATTCAAAATGAAATCACGCGCTTTCACTGAGTTGCGTTGTTGTCCTCGTTATACCCAAGGAAAGGTTTTGAAAAAATATGGGTATGTTGAGGATGTTTGAAAAATATGTTACAGAAAAAAAAAAAACGCAACTGCGATCTTTCTAAATAAATTACGTATATTGATTTATGTATGTATACTGATTGATGATCAGCACTGGTCGGAGTTATGAAATTTGTTCTCTAAGCGCCTTTGACAAAATTCTATTAAACTACATAACAATTCCCTAGGTGAAACACGAATAATGCAAGCTTTTTAATATATATCACATCGGCTTAAAGCTCGATTTCAAAGTTCTTCATAGAAACAACTAAGATCTACCCACGGTCGTAAAACGCGTGAAGGGGTCATATTAAAAGAAAACCTATTTGTCTGCAGCAAGGCCTAATAAGGCCAGCTGGCTCTTGAATATGCTTAGTCTGTATATGTGTACATAAGCAAGCCAGGGTATCTACTAGTCCAGCTCTTCACATGAGCACTTTTGCCAGTTGCTATTGACGTCGTTGCCAGACGCCGCCGCGAAATTAGCATTAGGCTGGCAAACATTTTAGCCTCTTTTTGGGTGGGTGTGGCAATAAATTGGTTGGCAGTCCAACCCAACGCCGGCTGCACATTATTGGAAATTGCTGCGTTTTGCGTTTTAATTGCTGCAATTGATGGAATGCATTGGCCAAGCTTAAAGCCTCAACTTTGCTCCGCTATGTGGGGCCCTTGTGTGTCGTTGAACGACACTCCGCACCGCGTAAATCACGGCATGCAACGCGAATGGCGATTGCCGATTCGCGAGGCGAGGCAAGGCAGCGAGGTAAGGGGTAGCGAGTCGCACCGCCAGCTGTCCTCTGGTCACCGTTGCCACCCACCCAGCCCGCTTGTGTCCTTTGTCTGGTGCCCTGTATTTCTGTGCTGCGCTGTTAATAATCGATGGCTGCAGTGCCGTGGGGCAACTGTTGCAGTCTCAGTCAAGCGACTAACCAGCCAACAGACCAACCGACCGACAGGCCAACAGTCCGACAGACCAAACGAACAACAGTGGCCAGTGATTTAGGGTCAGCACACGGCCAAATTTCAATGCACTAGACCGCAAAATGTAAAACGCGTCGAGCGGCTACGTAGACGACGCCATTGAAAAGGGTAACCAACAATTACTAAAGCAGAAAAAAAAAGCAACAACAACAGAATCGAAATGAAAACAGAGTAAAAAACAATGCCTGATACAACGCAGCGTCAGTGCCCTTACCTGAGAGCAAATACATCAGGTAAGCTTAGATGTGCCAGACTTGTAGTCTTGACGTCAAAGCAAATCAATCAACAAAACTTGCCATCGGATAATATATTTGATTACATATATGTATCTATGCAATCACATATTCACTTTACTTCACTTGCTTTTAACAATAAGTATTACTGAACTATTGAAAGATTGATCTATTGATCAATCCACAATATTTTAATAAAATTTATTCCCAGATAGAATATTTATTTATTTTAAATAATTAAAGAATGTTCAATAGATCTGTACTTTGTATGCCACAATGTTACTCAGGAATCGCGTATTGGGCCGTTAGTGCTCATGCGGCAAGGGTATGCATGCAAAGCCGATTTTCGCCAAAGGAGGTCAGCTGGGAGCAGCGGGCGCTATGGGAACAGCGGTAACAGCAGCAATGGCGCCAACAGCGGCGGGCTGATGATGGCCAAGTGGTCACCCTGGGGCTGTGCAGCGGCCATGCGACCAACGCCAGAGCGTGGGTACTGGACCGGAAATATTAAATTCGCCACTTTGGCGCACAAAGTGTTATTTTTCACTTCCGCTTCGGCGGCGTCGGTAATTTGAACCCCGTTCACTCGATCAGTCTTCGTAGCACCCGCAACTGCAAGACATTAATCTGCCCGCCATGGCGAACAGGGGCGCAAATAAAACAATTCCAGATGCAAACAATTTTTACATTTTTTTCTTATAAGATTTCACCTATATAAACATACTAGCGGGTATTTTTTTCTTATCACTTTTCCACCCATGAGTAATTTCCCGTTCACAATCATTTCCACACAGCGAAGTGGATTTCCCGCAATAGGTACAAATACATTTAACTAGATATTCAATAAAAATGATAAAGTCTTTCGTATGTACATGTCGCGAAGTCTTAAACCTTCAAGTTTTGAAAAGTTTTGATTTACAATTAATAGAATCAAGAATAAGTATTTCACATAAGTGTCGGCTACAAATGGTTATTATATGTTGAGTAGAGTTAAGTATAGTTGCGTTGCCGCCAACTAGTTATTAGACATTCACATTGGAAGTACTCAATATTTGCTACCAGATAATTATCTTCTCTAATTGTGGTAAAGCTGTCGAATAGTTCTCCATTAGTCAATGCCTGTAGGTACCCAATATGTCGCCGACCCAAGAATCACATAAAAATGTGCTTGCAGCTAAAAATATTTTACCTCTAAAAGGCAGCCACCAGGCTGGGACGCGGTCGTCAGAGGTCGTCAGGCATGCCAAACAGGAAAATTAATTAAATTGTGTTAAGTTTTGCTCACAGAACTAGCAATTGTGATATACATACCAGACGTTCATATACATACATATATATATATGGATATATATTTTAAACAATTTATAGTGTATTTAGTGCTATACAAGTTATACAATAACTATTTACCTACTTGTAAATGAATTATGCATGCGTGCTGAGTACGTTTGAGTATAAGGGGGTGTCTGTGTGAGTGTGCGTGAGAGTGTGTGTGTGTAGTTGAACAAAAGGCAACTTTGGCAAGTGGCTGCCTTTGCCTGAACTGTAAATTTGCCAATTGCGTTGACCCAAATAAATAAATAACAAAAAGCCGGGACAGTTTTAATTAAAACCAAATTATTGTTATGAATATTTTGTGATGCAAAATAAAATGGCAACGACAGCTTGCCATGGGGATAAAGGATTAAGAGATTGGATCTGGCACACTGAAAATGACAATGACAATTGTTTTTGTCTAGCTCTAAGCGAACGCTTTTCAGTTTATGAAATATGCAAAACGCTTAAGGAATTCCGGTTACCATGGCGATAGACGGCAGAAGCAACAATTGCAACAAATACATTTAGAAATGTATATTAACAATAGCAAAAAGTTGCCAATGCTAGCCACAATATGCAACAGCATCGAGTCGAGCAGTCAAAAGCCATAATGTGCCACAAATAAACAATGCAAATGCAGCTATCCTACCAATTTCGTTGACCAATTTGCCAGCTTAAGAGCCACAATACCAAATATTGCCATAGATTAGGCATGAGTGCGGATTTGTCTGTTTACAGCATTTTCAATCGATTGGCATATTCAATAATACTCGCCAAATAATTAATGTGACTTTGTTGAAATGTTCAATGAAGTGTTTCACAAAATCAATTAAATAATACCGAAAGCGGCTTAGCTTAAGTTGATTCCATGAAAATCGCAGAAGATTCAATGGTATCAGGGCCCGAACAAGCCTCCTAAGTCTATATCCGGTCGACTGGTCCATCCTATTGTAGAATTAAGCTCATATACAGAACGAATTCTTGTTAGTTCCTTTCTAATTATAAATCTTCATAATGATTGGCGTACACTGAAAGGTGTTTTTTATTTTTTTGACCCGTTAGGGGCTGCTGATATAGAGAATGGATACCATTTTTTATTCTATCCAGATATCCTGAGATAGGATCGCAAAGTAATAAGCGAGCTGGGACTCTATGCAATTTATTTGCATTGTGTTGTGTCTGGTGGCAAGAACTAAAGTTATTGTTTCTGCTTTGGCAAAATCAATAATGTAGTAAGTATTTACGACTTGGTCACATTGCTAGCGCCAAAATAATGCACATTACCCCAACTTGAGGCAGTTCATAAACTGCAAAGTAAACTGCAAACTAATGCACTTGAGGCAAGCTGCTCCGCACACGCTGGCTCTTCAAGTTGTGCACCCCTCGCCCATAGCCCGGCAGCTAAAATGTTTTGTTAGCATGCAAAGGTGCTCAGTACTTGGGTGACGCCTGCCCCGCCCCCGCCCCCGCCCTCGCCCCCTCCACCATTCCGCTGCCCTGCTCGATTGCCATACTCTTTGCCATATGGCTTGCATTTACTCGTAAGTGTGTCTAGCAGCTACTTTTCTTATGTGTGGCCTGTCTGTGGCCACGTTTGTCATGCAACGTCCCGAGGCGCCTCCCACCCGAGCGCCAAGTCCAATTCCAACCTTAGAGTCCCTGCGGCCTGTGCCTGTGTGCGTGTGTCTATGCGTGTGTGTGTAAGTTGTGCGGCAAGTGGCGCTTTAAATGACAATACCTTTAGTGGGTATATCTCCATTTCCTATGCATAATGTCATAATATAATATCATAATATTGTGCCGATGCTATCTGGGAAATGCAATGCCCACAAATTGTAAAGCTAAATAGAGCATTAGCAAAGGCCATCGCACGCATGCCTAGGGCGCGGTGCGGTGGATAGGGTAAAAGATAGGGAACAATAAAAATATAGTTCATATACAAAGGCAGCAAAGCGTGATGCAAATGTTGCACACACTAACACACATACACACACACACACATACAAAGAGTTAAGAGTGAGATGGAGCTGGAAGGGCGTCGTGTACACACAGGCAGTGACCCCAACGTAAAATGCAATAAAAGCTTGAATGAGGCGACATTTTTATGCATATTTATGCTCCAATGTGGCAAGCGACTGGTGCTGGTGGTGCATGTGCTGTGCGAATGTTGGGGTTGCCACAGTCAGCTTGCAACGGCTGTATATAATATTGACAGACGCGACTGCGGGTGGTGGCACTGTTAAATTTTAGTGCCCAGCTTGTTGTTGCCGCCGTTTCTATTTGCAACAAGCAGCAAAATGAATGTTGCGACTTTTACTTTAAATGCAAACAAGCGCGAAGTAGCAGCAAGGGAACAGGTTGGCCAAACACACGCCACAGATGAGAAGTTGCAGCAGCAGCAGCGCCCAGAGCAGAGCGACGGACAGAGAGAAAGAGAGAGAGAGAGAAGAGAGAGAGAGAGAGAGAGAGAGAGAGAGAGAGAGAGAGAGAGAGAGAGAGAGAGAGAGAGAGAGTATAAGTAGGAGACACAAAAATGGAGCAGCCAGATCCTTGGCATGGACTGCTGGCAAAAATTTGCAAGGCAACTGCCGCGAGGGAGCCGAGTCCCTCTATCCGTGTGAAGTGTGCGAGCCAAATGAGTTTCTTGTTGCTGTTGCAACTTCATGCTGGCACTGTTGTTCTTCTTGCAACAGCAACGTGTAGAAGAAGCAGCTGAAACCAGCAAAGTTAATAGCATAGTTCCCAGCGCCGAACGCATTAAGCGAAAAGCATAAAAATTGAATTCAATTTCGTTCATGAGAATGGGCAAAAGGCGCAAGTATATGGAGTTATTCTTGTTGCTATTCGTGTTATACCCCCTCCTCACTCCCCCCTCCACCCACCCCTTTCATTGTTATTATTTTTGCTGTTGCTGTTTCTGTTGCATTAAATAGTGTCGCGAATAGCGCATTTTTTGACGCCCGGCCCAGCGAGTTGAAATTTCAAAAGTATGCTTTCAGGCAGGTTGCATGCCGCTTGTAATAACAGCCACCAGGTAAAGTTTTTGCATGTCGTTGGTTCACCCACTATGATCCAAGCAGCCCACCAACGATTAAACAGGATATGCACGCATTTAGGCAGCATTTATGGTAGCGACCTCAAACCCTCGCTTGTTTTTCTTTGGGGAACGCCTTTCACAAGGCTCTACTAAGCTCTTTACTCTCATATTACTTGACTAACAAAATCGTACACCTTTCTAATGGCTTCTGTTAAAAAGAGTGTTATTTGAAATCGAAAATAAACTAAAACAATGAAAATATTCTGCAATGGTAAGAATAACAATAAATTTATGCAGTATGGCGACTTCTTCCACATATTCGTATATTCTTTAACACATACATGCATATATTTGTTAGATTTTCCCTAGAACTTGTCAAAATAACACCTATAACTATATATACACAAATATTTAATTGTAATTAAAGCGTTTTGACCTGCAAGTGGTATTTGAATTCAAGAGAATCGCAAAGAAGGGCGAAATTTCAAACCTCTTTTCTTTCTTATGCTTGGTGCTGTACTGTGCTGTCACATTGTCTTGTTCCGAACAACTGACTGGCAAACTCCGACAGCTCGTCGTTTAATTAGTCTACGCATATTTCTCAAGGTACACTTAAGATTCCATTTCGTATATATAGTAAATCTAAATATTCGAACGTCCACAAGTCCTTCAACTATAAAACAATTGTCTGGCCTATTTCAATATACTTGTTTATTTTCTTGTAGACTCTCTGTTCTCAATACAACAATTTTAATTTCTTTTTTATATAACGTCAATATAATACATTTCTCGAAAGCAGCAAATTATACTTCAGTACAATGTTATTATATAAATAGAAAATTTGCAACAAGCTGAAATCAGATACTTGACTTTGAGTAAATTGAAATGATTTATAATAAAACTATATTGCGAAAGAGAAAAAATAATTAAAAACAAAGTTGCATTCGCTCCTATAGTGGGAATCTAAGCTGAGAAGTGTTGTGATTTTCAATCAGCGTGATGGACAGGATGTTGTTTCACTGTGATTTTAAGCTAGCCAAATACAAAAGGCAATTAGCGTTTACTTTTACTGTTACGGCTGCACTCGGATGGCACGACTTAGCTGGAGAGTGTGTGGGCGGTGGTTACGCAGTCCCCTATCGTCTCGACCAGCACCTACCGTCACACTGCTATGCTCTGCGTGTGATTTTAGCTTTTGCATAGTCGTGTAATTGAAAAGTTGCACAACAAAACACACGCCAGGCATTTGAGTGTTTGCGTGTGTGTGTTTCTGTGTGCGTTAAAATTTCATTTGGCTGAGGCTTTCATTACATTTTATTTGCTGGCATTCGGCACCGCGGCCCACCGCCTGCTGGTAGCTTTCCGAACAACACCTGCACGCCATTTTCGGGCAGCTGGTGCTCTGTAAAAGGGCATTCGTTGCCGGGGCGGGCACTGAGTCCTGTCTGTCAGTCGAGGGTCCTGCGAATGCCAGCACTTCTTGTTGTTTTGTTGTGGAGATTGAGCGCCCTTTTGAAATATTTATGCATGCAAATTAATGCCACAACAAAGCAATGTGAAACGAAATGCGAAATGAAACCAAAAGATACTTAAGCCCACAACAGGCCCCTCCCGACGCTGATAATAACTCCGGGCATTTTTATTTAATTTGCACCTAATGCTATTGAGCACTGTGTGTTTACGCCTCTCATCAGCTGTCCCGATTAACAATCCGAATTTAGGTGCCCCAAGCTCTGCGCTCTTCAAGCAGATTGCAAAATCTGCTTTAAAGCTTAAGAAGGCTGCCAAATGCAGAACAGGCAAAGCCAATAAAGCAGATTTTCCAACAAACTGTGTGTGCGTGTGTGGGAGTGTGTGTGTGTGTGTGTGTGTGTGCGTGTGTGTGTGTACGCGTGCGTGCGAGTGTGCGTGTGCAGCAACAGTAAAAACTTTGCAAAGTGGCTGGCTTTAATTCCAGTTGGAAAGCCCTCAAAGCCGTTTTAATTTTTTTTTTTTTTTTCCTTTTGGTGGGTTTTCTTTATTTGGTAACCTAAGCGATCTGCTTGTTGATCAGCTGCTCTAGTTTGGTTACTGCTTTACCGACCGCACTGGAAGCCGATTCTTCGTTTATTGCACAGCTGAGGGCATGCGCAAACGAATAGGGCGAATAGAGAGAAAAAGGTGATAAGATCAGGCCATAGTACCGTTTTAAAATATAATCGCGTGATGTAGAGCTTTTGAAAGCTTCTTTATTCTTTTGTCTTTGGGAAGTAGTAAAGGTTAAAAGTACAGCTCAGCATGTCATTTATATTTGATGCGCGGGCGAGTTAAGTTCATAACATTTTCTTTCTTTGCAAATAATTTTATTGCAAAGACGTCGAAGACAAAGAGTGCAATTGTGGTACAGTTTGGAAGTGTTCTTTTGGTACGCTAATAGAAACCAAAAACCTTCATAACAGCTCGACCCACTAACCTAAGTGTGATTCGGGGTGACCCTAAAGAAAAGGTATCTATATGTGCTAGTGTTGAGACTTGGAACTAATTAAGGCTTCCACAGTTTCCGTACCTGCTCAGTTGACTAGAGCCGTTCCACTCGTCAGTAGCTTGCTAACAAAGAGCAGCGGGAATATTTAGACGTACTAGTCGGCGCTACCAGAGGGGGGAGATCGGACCAGACAAGGGCAACACCAAGAGCACGTGTCGCACTTAGCAACCCAGTAGGACCAATTTTGTTGCTATTTTAATTATCAGCCGCTGTCTTGCGAAGAACAACACCTGGCATAGCCTCGGAAAACGGCGTCCAGCGGATGAAACGCTTACTATTTATGCAGCACCATCGGGGCCGCATGCACTAAGCATATTGCATAACCCGCGGAGAGTAACAAAGGAGCTGAGTCTGTATTACTATTGGTGTACCCTTTCGCTTGCTTAGAAGCCATTGCCATATAATTCTATTACTTATTTAACGTTGCCAAGATGTACGGCTAATAGATCCTTAGTTTTTTTTTTTTTTTTACTTTTAATTCCTTTAATTTTTCTATTATTAATTTTTGTAAAAATATGCAATGAATATGCCTACATAAGTTAAAGCGAGAGGAAATTCCCACACCACCGACCTTGACCGCTGCTCATTTACATGTGTTTATATACTTATAAATTTCTTTTGTAATATTTAGCAACAGCGATCATAATCGTCGTATACATTGGGCCCAACGTCTGCTTCGAAGGATATCGCGTGAGTAAGAGTTTAAAACAACGCTTATAGATATATGTATTTATGTACACACATGAACCTTTAAATGCAGCTTAATTTAGCAATACGGTAAATTAATTACTATCCGTCAGTCTCAAGATAATGTTGGTGAATTTCTTCTGCCACTTAATTTCTTTATGGGATTTAAACTAGTTATTGCACATTCATCATATTAATTTGGATTTAAGTTTTGTTTGGAAACTGTATATTTTTTTTTTTTTTTTTTGTAAATCGAGTTATACCTACCTTTCTATTAATTGGCATCATGCCCAAAGAAAATGAACAATGCGTGAATAAATGAATTATATTAGCTTATTTGATATGATATCCTAATTCCTTAAATTTTCTTTTATCTGTCAAGTACCCATGTTAGCTGCTTGCAATTTATAGTGATGGTTTAAGAACCTGAAATAGGGACAAGCATCCACATTCCATTTTTTTTTATTGCTTGTCAAGGTAGGGAGGGTAAAGAGAAAGAGAGACGATCAACACCTTAGTTCTCTCTCTTACGCGAAAAAAATGAATAGTTTGAATTTGGATGTTCGGTCGGAACACATAAATGGTACCCATACTAGTATCCGGATTTCTTTTTTTTTTTTTTGTGTTGTTAATAGATTTACTTAAATCAATAATCTTTTTTTTTTTATTTTTGATCGCACTTAAACTATATGTTTATGGTAAGTGCAGAAGGGAAAGGAAAAAACCCCGACCAGTCCGACGAGCTATTGTCCGAGCATTAGCAAGAAGTGCGAACCTCCAATCCCTATGCACCCGGTTAGGCAACAGCCACGGCCGTTCTTTTTATTTTGGTAGACGGCCAAACGAAAGGCAAAAACTGAACCCGAACCTCGCCACCATTACATATATGGCGCCCAACACGTGGGGCCCTAGCAAGAACGTAAAACTTTTACCTTTTGCGTAAGCACGACTAACACCTAGTGCACAACAATCCCCAATCGAAACTCGAAGTTATACCATATCACTTACTACCTATTATTTTTGAATTACCCTGTTAGGCCCCTTTCTCGGGAAAATACGTTGTGTTCAGACAGTAGTTAGTTGTAGGAATATGCGATTGTAATTCAGTCATTGCTGGATTAGTCGACCACAATTAATTACTAGTTCTTTTAGCAGGTAAGATCGGAAAAGAGGGAATAATAATCAAAATTTGGGTTTATTGTTTCAAGGACTATTTGGAATTACAACAAACTGGAAATATTTCGGATGTTGTCTAGTAGTCCATGAGCAGTAAAAATCCAAATCAGAAATAGACTCCAGTAAAATAAATAGCACAAATTCAACTACTCAGATTTGCTTAAGGATTGTAAGCAATAACATGTGGGAAAAAGACAGATAGAATAAATAAGCAAGACTAAATCATATAAGTCCTATTTAATTTTTCCTTTTGTTCTTTGGAAGCAAGCAATAGTTTGCATTCATTATGGCAGTGAGACGAAGCACAGAGAGCATAGTTGCAGCGATTAACGCGCAAGATCCATTTTGTGGCATTTGCCATGACCAATTGCAAGCAGAACAGCTATCTGCGACTACTCCTTGTCAACACCGTTTTCACGACGTTTGCATAAGCAACACACTAAAGACAACCCCAAAATGTCCAGTATGTGAGGCAGACTGCAACCCAGGGCAATTAATATTTATGAACAATACACTGGCAGCGGAGTTACACTCAGCTGGTAATGCTGAAACAGACGAAACTCTATCGCGAAATACCCTACCTGGCCAAGATGGTTCGACTACTACAGGTATCAGGAGAGGTCAGCGATTCGGAAAAGGGCGAGGAGCCACGCCCAAGCGAAGTATGCAAACTAGGTCTATGAATCGAAATCATAGAGAATATTTAGGTAGTTGCATGTCTCTAGGCAGCAATGGAAATAAGTCCGTGGACAATGGTCCAAATGTAGAGACAATTAACTATATTAACGAAGCTCTACAATCTCAGCAAAGGACTTTAATAGCAGAACTCAATAATGTTATTAAAGCTTCTGTTGAACAATCACTGCAAGAGAAGTTGGCAACATTAAATGTACGAAGTGAGCGAGCTGAATCAACACGCTCTAGATTAGTTCAGTCTCCAAGGGGATTAGGTGCTGATACTCTCCCTAATCGCGCCCAGAACTCTGACATACCCCTTGACTGCGGATCATACAGCCCCAGAGGTAGCAATCGATCAAATTCAAGTTTGAGTTCAGAAAAAGCAGCTAGCATTATGCAAACCTGGCGACTTAAATTTGACGGTTCGAAAGACTCTATGCAGATAGATGAATTCTTGTATCGAATTCGTTCATTAACGGCTCAAAATTTGAACGGCGACTATAGGCTCCTTTGTGACAATCTGCATTTACTTTTCTTCGGGAAAGCCAATGATTGGTTTTGGAGCTTCCACAAGAAAAACCCACAGTATACCTGGTTGGCTTTCTGTACGGATTTTCGACTTAGATTCGAGGACGTCAAAGACGACTTTGACTTATGGGAACTAATTAGGAAAAGACGCCAGAAAGACCAGGAGACATTTGACGATTTTCAATCAGCGATTGAAGGCTTGGTTAGCCAATTATCTAACGAAATAAGCGAAGACAAGCTTGTAGACCTATTAAAACGCAATGCGAGAACAGCGCTCAGGTACGAACTATTGCATTTGAAGATTAGAACTCGAGCAGAATTAAGAGAGGAAGTTAAGAAACATGAAAGTTTCTGTAGAGAAACTGGCTCGTTTCCCAATCGAACCAAATACGGTAGAAGTAATGTCTCTGAGTTACTGGAAAATACTGATATAGAAGATAATATTTCAGAAATACAGAACAAGAAATTAGTGTGCTGGAATTGCGATAAAGTGGGTCACCGATTCGATGACTGCATGGGAGAAAGGCGTATATTCTGCTACGGTTGCGGTGCTAAAAATACTTTTAAACCCAATTGTAGTAAATGCAATCTTTTGGGAAACCGGAAGCGGGATGCGCAGACCAACACCTGTTTGACGCATCCCACAAAAGAATAAAGTCCTTGCCAGTAATTCAGTCATATGGTAGTACGGAGCAATCAACTCCAAATACTATATTTACAACTTATATGGCAAATACATGTTCAGTCGCCGAGGCTGCAACTCAAACTGATATTGAAAATAAATACGTACCGTACCATATTAGAGTAAAGCGTTATCTTGACACACGAAGACGAATTTTTAGCAGCATAGAACCCATCGAATTTCTCAGTCGGCCAAAACGCTCTACTGTTCGACTTAGAAAATTCTGGAAAAATATTAAGTGTCTTCGTAAGAAGCTCGTTCAATCAGTGTTTATGAGCTCAGACAACCGCTTGTACACTGAGTTAAGCCTAGAGGGAGAAAGATATGTAGCATTACTAGATTCCGGAGCCACGATTAGTTGCCTCGGTAATGTTGCAGCTAAGTCACTGTTGTCACATCCCAAAGCGCGCAAATGTTCTGGATCAATCCGAACAGCTAATAACGCTATTTGCCCAGTGGTAGGCAAACTGACACTTAAAGTTGAATTTAGAGAACAAGCGCATAATGTTGATTTTTTTGTTATACCCGATTTGAAACAAGATGTTTACTTAGGCATAAATTTTTGGCAGGACTTTGGACTGTTAACGAATTTAATTCGTCCTGATGAGTCCGTAAATGAATTAGACAACAATAACGAACATGATATCCAGGAAACAGCGAAAATGCATCAGCTAACCGCTGAAGAAAAGTCACGTTTAAATTCGATCGTTTCTAATTTCTATTCATATGAAAAGGAAGGATTAGGACGCACTGAGTTAATCGAACATCGCATTGAAATGGATAATGTGACCCCCGTCAAACAAAGACATTGGCCTATTTCGCCAGCCGTTGAAAAGCTAATGTTCGACGAGATCGAGAAAATGCTAGCGTTAGATATAATAGAGGAATCGCATAGCCCCTGGAGCAGCAACTGCGTCCTTGTGCAAAGAAAGGATAAGAACAGGCTGTGTCTAGATTCTCGAGTCATAAATAAGTACACTCGTAAAGATGCGTACCCTCTACCCCATATCGACGGAATTCTTAGTCGTCTGCCGCCAGCTAAATATATAACGGGTCTCGATATGAAGCACGCATTCTGGCAGATACCCCTAGAAGAAAAATCACGGCAGTATACTGCTTTTACAGTCCCTAATCGTCCATTATTTCAATACAAAGTAATGCCGTTTGGATTGTGTAACGCTCCACAAACGCTTTGTAGACTAATGGAACGCGTGATACCAGCCCATTTGCGGACCCGCGTATTTGTCTACTTAGATGATTTACTTCTGCTTTCAGAGAACTTCGATTCTCATATGTTGCTTTTGCAGGAAGTAGCGTTGCACTTGCGTAAAGCGAACTTGACAATCAACATCGCAAAATCAAAATTTTGTATGCGGGAAATTAAATATTTAGGCTTTATAATTGGATATGGTCAACTAAAGACGGACCCCAGCAAAATACAAGCTATTAACGAATTCCCTGTACCAAAAAGCGTAAAACAACTGAGACGTTTTCTTGGACTCGCTGGATGGTACAGACGTTTCGTTAATCATTATGCAACAGTTAGCTTTCCGCTTACAGAGTTGCTAAAGAAATCGAAAGTATTGAAATGGAACACTGATGCTGATTCCGCTTTCAACGACTTAAAAACACTTTTAACTTCTGCACCTGTATTGGCTACACCCGACTTCTCAAAACCTTTTAGATTAGTTTGCGATGCTAGCACAACTGGTTTAGGGTGCGTTCTAGCTCAACTAAATGAACAGGAAGAGGAGGCTCCAATAGCATACATGTCAGAGAAACTGTCAAAGGCCCAACGGAATTATAGTGTGACCGATCTGGAATGCTTAGCCGTAATAAGAGGTATTTTTAAATTTAGAGCGTATATAGAAGGACAGGACTTCGAAGTAATAACTGATCATGCTTCCTTGCAATGGCTCATGAGACAGAAGGATCTCAGAGGACGTCAAGGTAGATGGGTGATCAAATTACAGGGTTTCAAGTTTAAAGTCTCGCATCGTAGCGGTACACAAAATGTTGTCGCTGATGCGCTATCGCGTCAAAATGAGACAGAGCTTGCGGAATTCGAGGAGCAAGGTCCCATAGTTGACCTGTCTTCACCTGAATTCAAATCGCCAAACTATCTGGATCTGATAGATAATATCTCTTCTAACCAATCCAGATTACCAGATTTACAGATAATCGACGGTTTTATATATAAACGTACTGAGCCAGCGACGGGATATAGCATTCAGGAGAAACAATCCTGGAAACTCTGGATACCTTCGTCTCTCACCCTACAAGTGATAGAGAGAGCCCACAATCCCCCTAACGCTGCACACAGTGGCATCGGGAAAACAATAGAGAAACTCAAGAGATACTTGTTTTGGCCAAAAATGTCGGCCCAAATTCATGAATATATAGTCAATTGTAAAGTTTGTCGGCAAACGAAAAGCCCCAATGTAGTGTTGAGACCTCCAATGGGCAAGCCTATGACGTCAGAACGGCCATTTCAGAAGCTCTACATGGATCTTCTAGGGCCATATCCTCGGTCAAAGAACGGCAATATAGGTCTCCTGATGGTTGTAGACCATAATACTAAATTTCATTTTATGTGGCCTCTTCGCGCGTTTACTACCAACAAAATTATCGACTATCTAGAAAACACACTGTTTTGCACTTTCGGCGTGCCAGAAACTATTCTGACCGACAATGGCTCTCAGTTCATTTCTAGTGTCTTTAAAGCTTTTCTTACCCGGTATGGAATCATCCACATTCGAACGGCAATATACTCGCCACAAAGTAATGCGAGTGAGCGAGTAAATAGATCAGTGCTAGCGGCTATTAGAGCCTATATCGGAAAAGATCATTCAAATTGGGATAAAAAGCTGTACGCCATTTGTGCAGCCTTGAGAGCCAGCGTTCACCAAAGTACAGGGTACTCTCCATATTTTTTAGCGTTTGGACAGAATATGATGTTAAACGGTAAAGACTATGACTTGCTAAAGCGGCTTAACCTCTTGTCCGAAGACACCGCTATTGAGAGGCCCACAGCTTTACAAGTAATCCGTCAGATAGCTAAAGAAAATGTAGCTCAGTCACATAATAGAAATGCTAAGATATATAATCTGCGCAGTCGAAACATAAGTCTTACTGCTGGTACGAAAGTCTTCGCACGCAATTTTTGTCAGAGTAACGCGCAAAAGAAGTTTAGTTCTAAGCTTGCACCAGTTTTCATTCCCGCGGTTGTTGTACAAAAAATCAGCCCAGCCTACTATCAGCTAGCTAATGAAACAGGTAAATGCATCGGAACTTTTCATCTCAAAGATATACAAACTAGTAACAAGTTCTAACTCAACAGTTATTATAGCTATTTCAGTTTATGTCCCGCTAGCAAGTAGCGCTGCATAAACTGTGGTGTAGTGGCTGCTTTGCAATCCCTAAGCGAATCTGCTTGTTGATCAGCTGCTCTAGTTTGGTTACTGCTTTACCGACCGCACTGGAAGCCGATTCTTCGTTTATTGCACAGCTGAGGGCATGCGCAAACGAATAGGGCGAATAGAGAGAAAAAGGTGATAAGATCAGGCCATAGTACCGTTTTAAAATATAATCGCGTGATGTAGAGCTTTTGAAAGCTTCTTTATTCTTTTGTCTTTGGGAAGTAGTAAAGGTTAAAAGTACAGCTCAGCATGTCATTTATATTTGATGCGCGGGCGAGTTAAGTTCATAACATTTTCTTTCTTTGCAAATAATTTTATTGCAAAGACGTCGAAGACAAAGAGTGCAATTGTGGTACAGTTTGGAAGTGTTCTTTTGGTACGCTAATAGAAACCAAAAACCTTCATAACAGCTCGACCCACTAACCTAAGTGTGATTCGGGGTGACCCTAAAGAAAAGGTATCTATATGTGCTAGTGTTGAGACTTGGAACTAATTAAGGCTTCCACAGTTTCCGTACCTGCTCAGTTGACTAGAGCCGTTCCACTCGTCAGTAGCTTGCTAACAAAGAGCAGCGGGAATATTTAGACGTACTAGTCGGCGCTACCAGAGGGGGGAGATCGGACCAGACAAGGGCAACACCAAGAGCACGTGTCGCACTTAGCAACCCAGTAGGACCAATTTTGTTGCTATTTTAATTATCAGCCGCTGTCTTGCGAAGAACAACACCTGGCATAGCCTCGGAAAACGGCGTCCAGCGGATGAAACGCTTACTATTTATGCAGCACCATCGGGGCCGCATGCACTAAGCATATTGCATAACCCGCGGAGAGTAACAAAGGAGCTGAGTCTGTATTACTATTGGTGTACCCTTTCGCTTGCTTAGAAGCCATTGCCATATAATTCTATTACTTATTTAACGTTGCCAAGATGTACGGCTAATAGATCCTTAGTTTTTTTTTTTTTTCCTTTTTTAATTCCTTTAATTTTTCTATTATTAATTTTTGTAAAAATATGCAATGAATATGCCTACATAAGTTAAAGCGAGAGGAAATTCCCACACCACCGACCTTGACCGCTGCTCATTTACATGTGTTTATATACTTATAAATTTCTTTTGTAATATTTAGCAACAGCGATCATAATCGTCGTATACATTGGGCCCAACGTCTGCTTCGAAGGATATCGCGTGAGTAAGAGTTTAAAACAACGCTTATAGATATATGTATTTATGTACACACATGAACCTTTAAATGCAGCTTAATTTAGCAATACGGTAAATTAATTACTATCCGTCAGTCTCAAGATAATGTTGGTGAATTTCTTCTGCCACTTAATTTCTTTATGGGATTTAAACTAGTTATTGCACATTCATCATATTAATTTGGATTTAAGTTTTGTTTGGAAACTGTATATTTTTTTTTTTTTTATTTTGTAAATCGAGTTATACCTACCTTTCTATTAATTGGCATCATGCCCAAAGAAAATGAACAATGCGTGAATAAATGAATTATATTAGCTTATTTGATATGATATCCTAATTCCTTAAATTTTCTTTTATCTGTCAAGTACCCATGTTAGCTGCTTGCAATTTATAGTGATGGTTTAAGAACCTGAAATAGGGACAAGCATCCACATTCCATTTTTTTTTATTGCTTGTCAAGGTAGGGAGGGTAAAGAGAAAGAGAGACGATCAACACCTTAGTTCTCTCTCTTACGCGAAAAAATGAATAGTTTGAATTTGGATGTTCGGTCGGAACACATAAATGGTACCCATACTAGTATCCGGATTTCTTTTTTTTTTTTTTGTTTAATAGATTTACTTAAATCAATAATCTTTTTTTTTTTTTTTTTTGATCGCACTTAAACTATATGTTTATGGTAAGTGCAGAAGGGAAAGGAAAAAACCCCGACCAGTCCGACGAGCTATTGTCCGAGCATTAGCAAGAAGTGCGAACCTCCAATCCCTATGCACCCGGTTAGGCAACAGCCACGGCCGTTCTTTTTATTTTGGTAGACGGCCAAACGAAAGGCAAAAACTGAACCCGAACCTCGCCACCATTACAACATGACATGTCGTTGCGCGTGTCCTTACGAGAAGATATCAGTTAAAATAAACTCGAACTTATCCTTATAACATTTATGTAATAGTTTAAAACGCGTGTGGCTTAAATATTTATTATATTGAAAACTAACGAACACACAGCAATTTCTAAAGCTGAGTTTTTTTTTGGGGGAATTATTTTTGGGAGGTTATTATTGGTTGTTTTGTTTTTTTTTTTGGCCAATTTTTGGCCAGAAGCTTTCAACAAATCTCCCAATCAATGGTACGTAGGTGCCAATTGCTGACAAGAGTGAGTACCTTTATCGCTTTGTCTGTTTTACTCATCCCCCGTCCTTATCTGCTGCTTGTTGTGATAAAGCTGAATGGTTGCAAGCAGCGCACACACATAAATAAATTATGGAAATTAAACATGAAATTGTACAAAACCCCGGCACGAATGCGTCGACACGAAGGCGCACGTGCGTGTGTGCACCTACCAGTTGCCAGGATAGATCCTGGCTGCCCCTGGCTGCTGCTGCTGCTGTTGCTTGAATGCTGCCTGTCTGGTTAGCACAGTATGTAGATAACGTTGCAAATTGACGGAAGCAACACATTTGCTATAAAAGCGCCCACAAGAAGTAGCAGCCCAGGCACACACTACAGCCACACACACACACACACACACACTGCTTACAGTGAGAAAAAAAAGTGCCTGACCTGCTCAACATAATCAATATGAGGCATCACACAAATGCCCCAGCTAAAAATCCATTAGTGACAATGTTGTCATTCTGTTGATGCTAGATATGTTTGCCCTGATTTCTTGCAGTGTGCAGTCTTCATGTCTCCAGCTGCTTGGGGGCTAACAACTTTGTCAATGTGACTGCACAGCTGTGACCAGTAGCAGGAGCAGGAGCAGCCCTCACCTGCCGCCTGTCAACGTGTTGACAGCGTTGATGATGATGAGGACCTCAACAAGCACGCCATGGACGAGGACGAGGACGAGGACGAGGACGACGAGGACGATCAAGCTGTGTGCCCCATGTTAACAGTGCACGACAAAAGCGCATTAGGCGTGCGGCTGCCCAATGGGCGTGGTGTTTCGCTCAGGTCATTGATGCTGCTGGTCGTTCGCGTGGTTGGCTGTTGCATTCATGTTGCAACGATTTGTTGCAAATTGTCAAACACACACACATGCACACAGACTTACACACGTATGTGTTGCACCATATTGGAGTCTGTGGGCGCAGCCCTGTTGGCTGTTGTTGCATTTAATTACGCGTGTCTCTACAGCGAAGTTTACTTTGTCTCGCCATAACACACACACACACACCCACACACAAGCACACGCATACACGGTTGTGTGTGTGTATTTAAGTTTATTAAACATGTGCCCCAGTGAGGGGCACGGGTTGCGCGGGCTGCTAACCACAAGGCCTTTGACTGACAGCCAGGCACTATTGTCCTGTGCTGCTGCCAGCTGGCAGGTGCAATTGAATGAAATTGCCTGGTCAAATACGTAGCAACAACGACATCGACGACAGACGACAGAGGATATACGAGTGGGGCTGGCGTTAATGTGTCACAAATCAAAATTAAACAAGACAGCCACGCCCTCACGCATCGGGTAGCATCGCAGTGCAGTTCATTTAAAATGTCACATTAATTAAATGCAAATAAACGTCAATCGAGCCAGTCAGTTGACCCTCTGCACAATCCCGCGACCATTGCTCGTAATTTAATTTCGGTACAAGCCCAATGGCCCATGAAATGTGTCAAATTAAAATTATGATAAACGCGCCTCTGGTCCAGACAGCCGAAATTGCAAATGCAATTGAAGCGAATTGTAATCACATTGACGTCATTAAATTCCTGCAATATTTTGTGGTTGCCAAAAAACATGAGTTCGAGCAATTTTAGACACAACCCTTGTCTTTTCAGACCTTCACTTCTTTTACACTACATATTTATGGGTGCTGACTAATGCTTAAAGAAAGGTTCGAAAGACCTTGTTGAACACGGTCTGCAAGGATTTACAATAAGACTGGGCGAATAATTAGATCCTCAGACATGCAGACGTAACCATAACAAAACAAACCTCAATGCTTTTTTTATACAACTAAATCTGCCAGCCAGCTGGATTATTGGCTGAAATCGTTTTTTTACTTGATCTAATTAAAATAAAAGCTTTGTCTTACCACTTAATACACTAAGGCTAATTTATTTCTGTCAATTTCAACGTTCGACTTTTTCAGATCAGTTCAAGAGGCTTTTCCATAATATAAATACAAACGGTCTCATACCTTACCGAACTTTTATAAAAAATCTGTGGCTTGATCAAGCTTAGTTTGTGCAGGATTTCTGATTGAATTCTTGTCTGTCCAAATTCAAAATTATTACTAAGACCAAACACAAACATAAAAAAAAAATGCTGCTAAAGCACAAGGCTCGGTCCCGGCCAAAAATATTGTGGCACTGCGACATTTTGGTTGCATAGCTCGAGGCATGCGTCGGGTTGGTCGTGCTACATGCAACAAAACAATATGGTCACAAAGTTGAGCCCTGATTGCAGTCAGGCCTACCACAGGGACGGTCGGTTACTGTGCATTGCTGACCAGCAGCAATGGAAATTTGAGCTCGCATAGTTCTCGATTTGCATATTTTCGCAGGACAGCCCACGGTCATGCTGGGAGTGAGGCATAATTTTCGCGTTGCATGTACATTGTTCAATAAAGTGTGGCAGCTGCAACAACAAACAATTTACTACATATTTTTATAGAATTATTATTGGCATAGATAAATCATTTAACGGCCTTCTCGTCTGGCGGTTTTTCGACCGCCTACTCGTACACTGTCCTTGCCCACGCGCTGCAGACTCTTGTTTTTCTTTTTTTTGTTTCGAACTCAAAACAAGTATCTATTCCTCTTCGGTATGTTCTGCAAACTGGAATATGCAATGGGACCAAGCTGATGCTCTATTGCCCCAAAACAAGGCTGTTCGAACACGAAACTCCAATTTTTTTGTTTACCATAAACCGAACATTAAACCGGATTAGCTGACTAAAGAACAGCTGTACCGAAATCAGTTATTTTATTTATGGTTTGTTTCAAAACAATGTTTTTATATGCATAATTGAAAATGTTGTGGCAAAATGTGTTCGTTTTTCAGTGTTGTGAGTAGAAAAAGTTATCTTATTTCGATAAATTTGATTATTTATATAGAACAAATTGAATTTAGAATGAATTGGCATGTTATATTGAAAACTGAACTAAATATGGGAATCCAAGCCGGAATGAAAGTGGACAACCTGCTTCACGAACCGCACCTCGAAGCGAGCCATTGGTTCAAACCGTGAATTGAACCAACGAACATGGGTTTGGGTTGGCAGCGGGAGTTTAATTACTTATGATCTTAGTTTTATCTGAGACTATGTTTTGATCATTATACAGATCAACAGAAAAAGAATGAAGCCCATAAATATAGCAAGATAAATATATACATATATCGGAAAATACTAAAGATCAATATTGTTATGATTAGGAATTTAATTTAAAATAAATAAAATAAAAAACCTATATAGGGTTGCTTGCATATATCAAAGCGACTTTCAGAATATAGACGGTCACATCCTATGCGATTGTACTCTGCAGTTACTGTCTGGAGGACATTTTCGTTGAAGTACATACATATGTATTTACTGTACTAACATACATGCACGCCCTTTTCCTGGATGCCCTGCTGGACCTGGGACAAGTTATGCACTGTGCGAAATCTGGCAAGCCAGAGCATATTTGTAGGCGTTCACAAAAATGCGGCACATGCCGCAACAAGCAGCTGGCGATGGTTACGGCTATGGCCATGCCTGGACGTGATTGCGTTGTGCATGTGGACATTGTCTGGTCTGGTTGCGCGCGGTGTGGATATTAAAATGTAGCGGTCGGCCAAGTGGTCAAAAGTTGAGCGACGCGTCATAAAAGTACACAAAAAAAGGGCAGGCGTGGCAAAAAAAAATGTGTGTGTGTGAAGGATAAGCGGTGGGCGCAAGGATTCTGCATTCAAAGAGTGGACAGAGGCGGCGGGCGGGTGGTCAGTGGGGGTCTCGGCTTTTACGAGCGCAGTGGCGTGGATTTATGGTCCGGCGGATTGTTGAAAGTGGAGATGCCGCGCCAACAAAAATATGTTGTGAAATATTTTACAATTTCATTTTGGTGCTGCGAGGCACGCTTCGTCGACAAAGGCAGCCAATGTGTCGAATAAGGGAACCGGAAGGGGGCCACTCGGGGCAATTGAAACGAATGTTTGTCGTGTTAAAGGCTCTGATTTTTTTTCGTGTGTATCTGTGTATCTGTATGTTTGTGTGTGTGAGTGTGTGTGTGGTATCGCCGGGACACATGGACATGGCAATGCATTTGCAGCGCGGACTAGTGAACTGAAGTGCAGTTGGGCCAAATTGTGCGCCTGCCTGTGTAATTAACAGACCCCGCCAAAAGGGAAAAGGGGTGCGGTGGCAACTATGGCAGATAACGCTACTAGTAAGCCTGACAAATGGCTTATTTAGGCGCAGGCTTAGCCACTGGCCACGCCCAGTCTCAGACTGGCGATTCGGTCTCGGCTTGTTCAGTAGTTAATATTTACCTGCAAAGAGAATGAAATAGAAGCAGGACATTAGTTCAGATGAAAAGCTTAGCGCAAATATAGCAGAGCATGCATCAGACTTGATGAGAAAACAATCGACTTCTCAGATATTCTGTAAAAAATTGCATTAACCATTATCCATTCATGAATTCGACAAAAGTTGACAAAGAAATTGTGATTTTAGTCACTTTCAGTCACACAATAATGCATTATTGTGTTTTTTTTCAATTGAATGGCAAATTGCAGCCAGAGCGTTGCCGCCGTTTTCATATTTCAGTTCATTTTGTAAAAATAAAAACATATTTATATTTTAAACAAAGAGTTCTTCAATTCTGTGGCATGCATGAATGGCATCAGTGTGTATTTTTTTTTTTTTCAATTATATAAATTTTTAATTTTCTGATGGCATTTATAAACATAATGTTTATAAAAACCTATTTAAAAGGCCGCACATAAAAGTTGAGAATACAGAGTGAAAAATTTCATTATATTTAGCGTTTTCAGTTGCCACAGGCTATTGAAAGGGGCTGAGTGGCAGCCCAACTAATATTAGGCCCAGCCCGACACTAAAAACTAAAGCCCGGTAATCAAGTTGAACGCTAATCAAAGCCGCCGACCACCAACTGGGATCGGGCCAGCTGGCTCTGGCTCTGGCTCTGGCTCTGGCTCTGGCTATGTGGCTGTGGCTGTGGCTCTGCCTTTGGTTCAATGAACCACGTGCGGTTCATAAAAAAAGGCGCCAGTGCATATCATAAAATGGAAATAAACATAAATACATAAAGCCCGGCGAAGGGGGCGCTGTTTGGATGTTGAGCGATTCATCTGGGCCAGGCCAGGCCAACCCCATAGCTATAAATTCAATTTGAAATTTACTGTCAAAGACGTGCGGGTTGAGTTTAGGGGCGGGCGGAGGGTTTGTAGGGTTGGCAGAGTAACGAGATCTGCGTTTAGGGTCGGCATTGCCTAACGTTGATGAGCACAAAAGTTGGTTGTTGCCGTTAGCCGCTTGTCAATAATGTCAATCGTTGCTGCTGTTGCCGCTGCCGCTGCCGCCGCCGCTGCTGATGCTGTTGCCCGGGGGCAAAAAATTTGACATTTGAAATAGTGCAACGGCAGCAACAACAAGCACATGACCTACAAGCATGAAATGCGCCAAACGACCAACGTTGCACAATAAATTTCATTGTTTCATTTCTCGTTGGTTGCGCAGTTTTCACTGCCGCTGCTGCTGCAGTAACTGCTACTGCTACTGCTACTGCTACTGCTGTTGTTCTGTATTGAATTTACTACTCGCAACTGGCAGCTATAAAAGCCATTTCGGTTGCACCTTGCCTTTTTTAGGTTTTTGTTTTTTTTTTATTTTTTTTTGTCGGCGCTTTAGTTGTTATTGTCGTGACTGTGGTCATCTGCCCATTGACTGTTGAGTATGTGGCAGTTAACCAATGTTTTAGCATGTTTCAATGCGAGCACCGCTAAGTCAACCATAGTGGAAACATTGCCATTGGCAGCGGCTAGCTCTGACTCCGACTGTGTCTCTGACTCTTACTCCGATTCCGATTTTGCACTCTCAATCCGACTCTTAGTTCACTAAGCCACAAAACTGCGACGATGCAAGCCATTTCCCTTGCCTTTCGTATGGTTTGTTTTCACATTGTGCTGATTTTACGTATTTTGATATCAAATTCTTGCCATTGTTATGGTAGCTGGACCATGCTTTTGCTGGGTTCTGTACCTGGCACACGGCTTGTCCAATTAAATTGGTTGCCGTTTACTTTAAGCCAACAACGAGTTGACTCTAACATATTATCCGGTCTATTCAGCTTGAAGTATAAAACGCTTAGAGCTTGGCTATCAATCATGGCTAAGCCATAAAGTTTTTAACACATTGTTAAAAGCTTGGCACATTTTAATAAATTTAATATAAACAAATGGCGCATAAGCCATTTGATAGTGTCTTTTGAGCCGTTCAATAAATAAATCCAATTCAAGGAATAAAACGACAATCGAAAATATGGAAATTTGATTCATAGTTTTACTACTACTTGGTAAGCAAATAAATTTTATGTTTTTTAAATAAACTTTAACTTTGTTTTAAGTTAACTTTCTGCAAAATTTATCTGCACTGCTTTCTGTAACTTTACAAAGTTTCATTTGATAAAAAATTCCATTTAAGGTGCACGCTGGTGTTAAAGCTCGAACTCCAAATTTGACACATGACTGATAACAAGTTTTCGCCCCGGTATATCGCTCAGTACTTATGGCTGTCGTGTCCATCGCCTTTGGTACAATTGCCTGACTTTCATGTGTTTGGGTGTGGGAGTGCGTGTGCAATAACAGTCCAACAGTTGACATGAGCGTGACATTGTATGGTTGTATCAACGCCATCATCAACACATGCCCTCATCACAGCAGCAGAGCCGCAGAATGGCAGAACGAAAGCAAGTGAAAGCCACGACGTGGAACAGAATTGCAAAAAGGAAAAGGACCCAAAAATAGAGCAAAAGGCACAAATCGAAATATGGGCATATGAGTGCTGTCATCTTTGCTGACTGAGTCGGCGTCACAGTACACATGTTGCGGGCCGACTGTTAACTGCACTGTAAATAGTCTTCTTAGGCTTGAAGATAATTTATAATTTTGAAGAAATTACAACTTTCAGAACACTGAAAAGGCAGGCTCAAGAATAGACAATATCATGTATTTGTTAGTTAAATTTTGTATTTCCAAAAGGACACTTATCAATTGTAAATGATATTTACTTTTAACAAAGACTGAAATAGTTTACTCCATTGTTGTTTAAGCTTAAAAATTCTGGCCAACATTTTTTAACAGCCAGTATACAGGGCATACAAACAGAACAGCAGACGCCAAAGTATGGAGGGCAAAATGATTTAGCCTCCACTTTGAGCTGCAATTTCTGCACCTATCTACTGTGGCATAAAGCGCGTTTCATCCAAAATGGAGTGTCAGTGCCCCTGCCCGTGGCCGTGGCCGTGCCCGTGTGCTGTTAGAAGAGGCTCTGTTGAAAGGATGTCTAAAACGGTTGCACTCCATTTCAACTGGCAACTGTCATTATTCATACGCACCGTGGCACACAAATGGAAACGCCAGCCGCAGCTGCAGCATCAACAACAACAATAATAAATTACTTTACTAGCCCAAAAGTTGTTGAAATTTGTTTTGGCCTTAGCCTCAATTTGTCGGGGCACACCGCACAGCAAACGTTTCTCAACTTTTTGACGCTAACCACATTAACCATATTGTTATACTCTAAAACAAAGGTTATAATGCTTTTCTGCAATTGGGTGTAACAGGAAAAGGAAGGCAGCTTCGATTCAATAATGTACATATGCTCTTGATTAACAGCCGAGTAGATACAGAAGTCTGTCGCAGATAAAGTTTATTCTAAGTTAACGATAGATCGTTATATTTCGATAAAATGGATAGGAATCGATTTTCAAACTAATTCTTCTACGTAGATACGAATCTAAAAGAGACTTCCACCTAAATTAAATAAAACTTATCCTAAGAGCAGGCAGCTCAGCGCTGTGTACAGGGTAACTCTCAGTCGAGCACTCTCGTCTAGCCTACTTTGTTAATGTCTGCCGCTGCTAATTCAATCGATTATACGACACGTTGACAGTCATTGTGTGGGCCTACCTTAGAGTCACGCTTGGATAAGTTTTATTTTTGCATTGATTTTAAATCAGAGCTGTACTCTCGTTTCGCTTAGACCCGTCTGTTAATGACCAAAATTGTAGAGGTCGGGTGGCGGGGGGTGCTTCTGCGAAATTTGTTGACAGAAGGCCGCCGGGCTGGCAAAGTTTACGGAGCGCCGGGACAAGGATGATGAAAGGCGAAAACTTTATGTCAACACGCACATCAACGTGTCCTGCATTTTGATGTTGTTGTTGTTGTTGTTGTTGCCATCAGTGCTTAGGCATGTCACAAAAAACTTGGACACACACACACACACACACACATACACACAAACAAACAGAGGGCACAAAATGAAATGGCAACGAGATGGAAAAAAATGTTTGCATTGCCCAGCAAAGCTCATTGCTAGCTCGCTCTCATTCTAACTCAGTGTCTCTCTCTTTTTGAATGTCTGTTGTCTATCTCTTGTGTTGCCTTGCCTATGGCTTTTAGCTCTTATTGCTGTTTGCAATGTTGCAGCAGAGAGACTCAAGTGACATTTTGTTGCCATTACGACTAAATTGGCTACTAGATTGTCTCATTCCGTTTGAATGGTAAACGCTCTGTTATTGTTATTGCCGAGTATTCTGCTGCCATTGTTCTAGCCTATCAGTAAGCCACTGTCAGCAACAACAACATCATCAGCATCATCATCAGAATCATCAGCATCATCATCATCATTATTATCGTCGTTATCGTCATTGTTATCGTTATCGTTATCAAGTGCAACGGCAGCCATTTTGTTGCCTGTATCTGCCCATTGCCCTTTGCTCGGCGCTGCCAGTGTCAACGTGAAAATAAACGACGTGTGAATAAATAGACAATTTCATCAATTTGGCTCACAAGCGATTTGCTCGAAAACGAATTCGAGATGAGCTGCAAATGGTTATTTGCTCATCCTTTCCCTCTCCCAATCTCGCTTATGGCTTAAATACTAATTGCTACAACTGCAATTGTAATCCTGTGTCCGCATCGCGTATAATTAGCCTTCGCTCGTTGTCAAACCGCTTGTCACATGTGAAACATAAATTGCTTTCAGGGCATTTGAAATGGACGGCTTTTAGGTATTTCCCTTTACAAGCCGAAGTCTCATCTGCCAAGATGCCCCAAAATCTGTCGGGGCCTATTATTGTCTGCCCATCAATCAGCAGCTGTGCTGGGGCTATGCCACGCACAATCTCAACTATCTGGTCAATTACAGCATATTAGACGCAACTTGGACATAAACCGGGTCAGGTGGTCAGAACAAGCACACGAGGTGATTTCAGGCTATCTGCAGTGGACTCAATCTTGTTGTTTGTGTGTGTTTAGAGCGAGGGTCAGCCTGTCCACTTCTGGGGAATGTATCGATTACGATAATTACCGATAGTTTAGGGATCGCGTTGTTATTGTTGCTTAATTTTTTAGCTACCAAGAAGTAATTCAATATTCCAAAAACAAAGAATAGCTCTCGGTAAAATAATCGATATGTCTATGAAATTTTCAATTCACTGTCCAGCATTTTGATTCGTAATGTACGTTTTAAATGTCAGAATTTTTCGATTACGTCGATTTTTTCTTAATATGCTGACTTTTAAAGTTGTTAAGCACTAAAGGCAGCGAGTCGAATATTTAATATTTATATTTATCGACCCTTTAAACTATAGAATGACATTGTTATCGATAGTTTTACAGCTCAATATGCCCTGAAAATATTCATGCAGGTTATTTATTAATGCAGAGGCTTCAATTAGTTAAATGCTGTCCAAAATCATTTACTTGGAGACCGTTCGTAATCAGAATGTTAAGCAATTTTTTATATTTTTTAGTAGACAGTATCTTAATGAGCAGCCCTCGTTAGACAGTTGGAGAGAGAGAGAGAGAGAGAGAATTGCTGACCAACAAGTTGAAACTGTGCCGGAAGGAAGCCGCTGAGTTTTCCGTTGTACCATAAAATGTTATACATCCTGGCCAGCGTGACAGCCAGCCTAGCATCCACGTCCTGCATATTTACCCATCTTCTATCTATACTCTATCTGGCTGTGTGCGAGTGGGTGCAAGTGCTTTTCTATATATTTGTTGAGCTGTGCGTGGGGTGCCAGAGTTTTGGCGAGTTTTAAACGCAGTTTTTATGGCCCCACATCCGTTTTGTTTTATTCATTCGCGCACAATTTGCGACACATTATTGTTTTTATTATTCAGTTTTGGTTCACCTTTTTATATATCCTGTACTCATTGAAAGTGGGTAAAAAACAAATGGGTATAACAGTCTTGTGCAAATATCTGCAGCAGGTAGCACTGGAAACACACAGAACGCCTGTATTGTCTTCAGCTGGATGAAGAGTTGACCGGAATAGTTGTTAAAAAATTATAGCAAAAACTATCAACATTTATGAGTGTATCAACGAAAGCCCAAATTATTTTAACGGCAACTCGAGACTGAGTACAGGGTATCCTCTGGCTGGGCAGTCTCAGACCAGAGCACCTTTATTTTGGTTACGTTTTTTAATGCTGTGGCTGTCACGGTTGTTGTTACAAATTTGCCTGTAAATTTTGCAGTCAATTTAACAAGGGCCATGTGACAGGGTCGATAACACCTTTTTCACACACACACACACACACACATACACAGAGGCAGAAGGTGCTCAAAACTTTGTGCGACTTTTCTTCTATATACTTATCCCGGTCCTTTATGAGACACTTTGTGATCCCTGTTGCTCTTTTCAATAGATATTTTCGCTGTATGTTTAATGCATACTTTTAAGCGTAAAATTTAATTTTCACATTGAATGGAACGCGTGGAGCTCAAGCAAAAGGATTCTTTTTTTTTTTTTTTTTTTTGGTTTTTTGTTGGGAGCGCATTGTCACAAGCAATATTTTATGGTTGAAATTGTGTTGTTGTAGCTGGTGCTCAGTTTTATGGTTTGACACCATTTTATGAGCAATTTTTTTATTTCTTGTTTAATCATAAAAAGCTCTGCACACACAATAATAGCAACGACCAGACAGACAGACCAGATAACAAGTGCGATGTGAGCATTTAATTTTAGGCCATTTCCGCTGCAGTTGCAAAATCGCGCGGCACAGAAACCACGCGTACACACACAGATATTTTCAATATATATGTATCTATATTATGCACAATTATTTAGTTTAAATCACCGCAAAATATTTGCGGATATTTATCATAGCTTGCGTTCGTGATTTGTTCAACCTTTACCCTTTTTGAAAATAGAGAAGGAGGCTTCTTCAATTCTATAATATATATATATATATATATATTAACTATCAGCATTAACAGCCGATTTGGGTGTCCGTCCTAATATGCGATATTGATAGGATTTGGCTGTTTTGTAAGCATCATAGCTTAACTTATAAATGCTTATATAGAATATATATATATATATATCATTTATCATTTATCGGTAAAGAGTTGGCCAAATGTTTCACTGTAGCTCTTTGTTTATTCCCAGTTTCACATTTAGCCAACAGTAATATGTACCACGCGATACGAAGAATTACACCTGGGCCGGGCACAGCGGGGTCTTTCCGAAAAGTACTTTATATATGTAATGGATTATTTTCATGAACTGTTAGCGATTGTACATTGCTGAATTTTTCATACTCATAGACAACTTAAAGGCATTTTAATCTGATGGCTGTCTCCTGGTTGGCCACCGTCAGTGGCAGAGGCGGGAGGCAGGCAACTTCCATTACTTTGAGTGTCAATTAGGTAATCACAAAATTGAAATCTCATCGGAAGTGATTTTGTGCGCATCGCTGATCGGCTGAGCTCCGTTCAGTTGAGTTGAGTTCAGTTTGGCCCAGAATAAAATGTCAGTAATTGGGTCTGAGGCTGTAAGAGTCGCTTTGTGGTGTGCCTACGCGACGCTGCATTCTTACAAACTTCCGTTTCCGCTGTGCACACTGCTGTATATATAATTGTGTGTGTGTGTGTGTGTGTGTGCGCACATAGATTACAATTCAATTTGGCCGACGTCAGCTTCACGTTTGTCTATGAAAGAGAATGCTTTGCCAATCGCTCCACAGGCGACAATACTTTTATGTTGGGCTGAGCACCACGTCGCACAGTGGGGCCACAGCTTAAAAAACGTGGAAAATAATTCAAAACTGCGAGGCAAAGTGTACAAAATACTTATAGACAGACACTGTGCGTCAACTACATCGCCTCATATCCCAACCATACAAATCTCCTGCCCATCCCTTCAACGGCAAATTACCAACTTTGGCGGAAATTAAGTGGCAGGCAGCACTTGCTAAAAATTGAATGGAAGCGCACGGCTTCAACTTCAACTGCAACTGTAACTTGGTTTACTATGTTAATAGGTGTTGCAGGAAAAGAAAAAAACTACCAATGGCTATTTTGGGGTGTGGACATTTGAATACAGTTGCAGATGGCAAAGTACGATGTCATATTTTCATTTTAAGCATAAAACCATGTTTTTTTTTTGTCCGATAGTTCATGTGACAGTAAAGGATATATAGCGGAATCTGATGCAGCACACAGTGAAAAGAAAAACGAATTCATTTCCAAACCTGAAGCACAGATTGGTTGAGATTGAAGAGTCGAATGTGTTGGCACAGGGCGTGACAAAGTAATTATACCCGCTGCAAGGGTATACCAATTTCGTGGACTTCGAGGCTTCGCTATTCGGGATTCGTATTTCGGGCAGCTATTGCAGCTCCGACAGTCAGTGAATTTAATTTTCCACACGAATGCGCCGTGCACAGGAGAAAACGAAATCGAAAACAGCGGAGAGGCAGCAGATGTGTTGAGCCCTGTGAAGGGCGATGAGCAAGGTTGGGGGTAGGCGTGGCATTTTTAAAGGCAGCTGCTGTGGCCTAAATTCGCAGCAAGACTTGCCACGCGTTGATTACAAGTCGCGGCATGCCAAAAAGTAGGCAATGACAAAAGTTGTCGCAACTGCAGTGCCGATTAGTCAGTGTGTGCAAGTATATATGTGTGTGTCTTTGTGTGTGTGCAGAACAGTAAATTAAAAACTTTCACTAGCTACCTTTGCGGCAAGGCCTTGCACTTCAACTTTGCCCTGGCAGCGGGTGCGACCAGAGACGCCGGCTCCATTTGTTCCGCCTAGCAAGCACTTAATTTAACAATTTCCTTTTGTTCCTGCCCAGCACCTGCATCAATAGGCAGCGAGGGAGACAGAGACAGGAACAGACAGACAGACAGAAAGACAGAAAGACAGAAAGAGAGGGAGAAAGTGATAGAGGCTGCGAGGCTTATGCTTTTAGGTTCAAAGTGCACTTGAATCGCAGCTGGCGTCGCCCCTTCTGACAAAAATGGCTTTTATTTTTCGACTTTGCACCATTAATGCAAACGGTGCGTCTCGAGGGCCTCTCGCCAGCCAGCCCTGCCAGCCTCTATACCCTTTCATTTCTACTCTATCGCCTCTATCTAGCTGCCTCTCCACACTCCCCCTTTCTCCCGCTCGTCCACTTGCTATTGGGCTATCCATGCGGCATGAACAAAAAAACTTTGTAAGAAAGGCATTTGCGAAGAGTCTCGTAAATTTTAATAATATTTGACGCAGAGGTGGGTTTGGAGTAGCCGCTGGCTTTTAAGAGTTGGCCAAAGTGGGCGTTGCCAACGCAGAGGGCGTGGCATCGACGGAAAATTAATGAAATTGTTTAATCACTTTTCCAACAACGGCAACAACAACAATCACAGCCCTTCAGAATTGCCGTTAAGCGCTGACAGTAAATACTAAAGACCATCACAAGGTTTAATCTAAATACCTATATACATACATATATATATATATACATATATACACGTATATAAGTGTATACATTTTTGGTGTTAATTGAATAGCATCGATATACCGAATGATGATCCTTTGATGTTTTGGAATGGTTTGTTTAAATCCTTCATTGTGCTAAGTAAATTAATTAAATTGAAACTGAAAATGAACTTTTCGCTGAGGGCAGGGGGACCACAACATTTATAGCTGTCATAGTAACGATCGGCAGAAAATAAACCATTTGCATAAAATGTCGTAAAACTTTACTATACTATATAGATATTTATGTGGGCAAAGTACAATCAGCTCCTATAAAAACTCTTCTCCGCTTTAAAGTATATATGTATCTGCTTTATGTTTGTAAGGGTATTTAATATTCTAACTGTCCTCTCCTGTTTCTATATATTATTTCAGGTTTCGTTTCTCAACTGTTAGCTTCATCTTGTTAGGTTTTAGTTGATTCATTTACTTCTGCTTGAAAATAATTCAATTTTAAAGTTTCGTCGTTACGTGACATAGATTAAGATTTTATGTAGCTGGGTCCGTTCGTTTATAAGCTCGTTAAAAGCAACAAATACGTATTGTGCAGTCGTAACGTATTTAAATACTTAGATTTTTAACTGTAAGCAGTAGCAGTACATAACGACGTAATACACCCAATCGTAAACCGAAAAAATGTGGCAAGAATATCGCGTATACGTCGCGTAAGCCAGCAAAGTGAGAAAAATTGCCGACAGCGTCTGCATTTTTATGTCTCGTTGCTTTTCTATATGTACATATATGTACACATTGCGCCCGCCAGCTTTATGGCTAAAAGGGGCATACTGAACGTATGCTAGGGTTTGTGACAGACAGCTTTAAGGCCACAGAGCATTGAGCATAGATCAAAGGGTCAGAATCACCCAGAATGTTTGACTTTTCAGTTTCCTAACATACTCGAATTCATTCTTTTTAAAAAATGAGAGATACAAGAATAAGATTCAAATGTAGCATGTTGCGACAGCTGGGTGCAGGGTATCTTTTCGTTGGGCACTATCGGCTGGTGCTCTCTATTTGTTTTCTTTTAATGCGCTTTCTTTTTGAGTACGTGTATTAAATAATTGTCGCGCATCGGCGCAGCAGCAGCGGCTGCTGCGAAAGGCAACTTAAATTTGCGAGATATATTTTGCCAATGGTGATTTAAGCTCAACAGCCATTTATGCTGCCCGCCGATTGTAGGCTGTGGGCGTGGCATATACCATTTACAATTTACCATACACATTTCAGCAGTAGCAGTGGTCAGGACCACAGTCTGGTTCAGTTAACTCGCGCGGGCCATGCGTCAGCAGTGACAGCACTGAGCACAGTGAACACTGTCAAACCGAAAACTGAATACTGAATACCGAATACCGAATACCGAATACTGACTACTGACTACTGAAAACTGAACATTGAGCAGTGAACAGTTAACCGCAGCGCAGTTTGTCTGCCAGGGCGTATTAATGGCAGTAAATATTGATTCTGTGCCGTGGCCGTTGTCAGAGCTGTTGCTGTTGCTTTTGCTGCTGCATGTTTGTTTTGAGGAGGATGCCGCGCTGCGTTCGCAGTTTGTTTGCGGTCACGCATAAAAGACGCTCAAGTTTATATACTTAAATTGATATACTCACAGATACCATTATACCTAGCCATGCATACTCATGTACATATGAAAATATATGCAAGAAAATTGCAAAAATCAGCAGCAGCAGCAGCAGCAGCAACAGTAGCAGTAGCAGAGAAACTGCTACGTAATGTTCGTGCCACAAAAGTAAGGGAAGTGGTAGGGCGTCCTTTTTGCGTGCTCCACACAAAAACCAAAACCAGAAGCGACACAAATTGGCAACGGATTTTGGTGAGCGATGACTGAACAGTTCGGGCGAATGTCATAATTAACGAGCGAATCTCAAAATAATTGATAAGACAGCAAAAATAACTTGAAGTTGTTGTCAAAAGGCAATGCCAGTTAACAGTTAGTGTCAGGGTTGCGACAAGTTCTCCTTATAAAACAACTGCATGCTGAGCCCCATATGAAAATGTAAGCTACAAGTAAATGCAAAGGTGCATATAAATTAAATCGGAGAGACATGAAAAGGCATCTAAAATATGCGGAAAATTCGAGTTGAAACTCACCAACACGCTGCTAAATACCAAACGAATTTTCGCTTTTATTATTACATACATTATTAAGACAGGCGACAAAATTCTGGCATAATTACAAATGCTCCAAGACAATGCACAAAAGCATTCTTCAAAAATTTCATTTAAATATTAAGGGAATATTTTCCTTATCTGAATTAGGTGCAGGACTTTAATATAACTCAGCCCAAGCTGGTTGGTTTCACGGTGAAACTCATTTTCCACACTCCCGGGCTTTCGGTTCGAACATGAGCTAATCACATTTCAATTTTCAATAGATATAAAACTTATTATAAATAAAGTGCATATCTATTGAATTATCGAAATTCGTAGCCGAGAGCGGAATGTCAGAAACGAAATAAAAAATGTATAATAAATCGAAAAATGAATATGACAAAAATATTAATTTAAAATAATATAAAAATAATAAATTAAAATAACATATGTAAATTATAAAAAAACAAATTCTTTAAATTATGAGAAAAAGTGCTTTGAACAAAATAATTTTTGAAAAAATAGATTTTAGTTCTGGTTAAGATTCAACTGTTCTTTAATTAGTTCAATTCAAATAAGATTTATACTTCTTAAACATATTAAATAAGAAACAAAAGAAGTTATTATTTGGATAATTTTTGGTTGTTCTATTTAATTTATGCATTCGCAAAATATTATTTGTTTTTATATTGAACAATGCCAACATATCCATAGGTTGGCAGCCCAAGCTCATTTATTCATATGGTTGGAATATGCGTTGACGGGGTCTGGGAAAATGTGAAAAGCCATGGAGCTGGCTCTGGCATGCCTACGTGCTTTTCATAACTTTGCGTGTTTGTGGAATGACAAAAGCGGAGACGACGACGCTGGCAAAAGCGTCACTTTGTTTCTTTTTATATTATTGTTGCTGTTGTTGTTGTTGTCTGCATGCAACACTTGCGTTGTTATTATTATTGCTGCTGCTTTTGTTGATGTTGTTGTTGTTGCTGTTGTTGCTGTCCCCGGGCCATGTTTATGATAATTTTCGTGTTATTGTGCGTAACTTTATTATGTTCATATGTTATTCTCGCAGGAACCGCTCCGTATAAGTGTTAGTGTATATAAACTTGTGTGCGTATGTGTATAAGTGCGCGCCTGAAAGCATGCAACAAATTTGTTTATATCAGCAAGTGCCATCTGAAGTTGTCGCTTTAACTGACGCTTTGCTTGCCCCGTTAGAGACTAAGACGTAAGCTCTTGGACTTTGTGTACTCTGGCTCTAAGTGGCCTTCCCTCCTCTAGCCGCCCAGCATCTTCACGCAGCTTTCACTCCCACTCAATAAAAGCTGCAATCACCGCATCAGAGGGCCAAAGTTCAAATCCCGCATGCACTTGGTAAAAGCAAAGCAATCCGCTTTGTGCCCCATCGCTGCCAGGACGGCAAGAAACTTTCAAGTGCAACAAATGCGTTTAACACGTAGCCAACCTTTGTTGTTGTCGCTGTGGCTGCTGCTGCTTCTGCTGCTTCTGCTGCTTCTGCGGCTGCTGATGCTGCTTCTGTTGCTGTTGCTGCGTAACAAGTGTCTCCAAATGTCTGTAAATCATGTGGCAGTCTCAGGTGCGGCGCCGTTGAGCTGCCGTTGCAGCTGTGCCACTTGCAAACTTTTATTTGCTCTGCACTAAACATCTTAAAATGCAAAGGAAACTTTTTGGCAGCCAAGAAAAGCGCCGGCTTTCGAATGCAATCGGATTCGACACTTACACGTTTCGCAAACGGCAAAACACATGTTATCCAGACCCAAAGAACTAACCGCAAGACGGCCCCAGCATTTAATATGTGAAACAACTTTAACAGTGTGTCACCTTATCCTTTTATACTTTTGTAAACATAGGAAAAGAGGATAAAAAATGGGTATTATGGCTATAAGAGCTGGAAAATTGAAATTCGAAATAAAAAGCATCTCTTGTACTACACTTATATGCAGCACAAATTTATATTGATTTATTTTGATAATGCCAGATTTCTTGATAATTCATAGATATCCATTTTCGCTCCAGGTTTTTTTAATAAATATCTGAGATAGATTTAATACAGAACATACTCAGACAGACAATTTAAGGTTCGCATATTTATAAGTATTATTGTCAGAATTTCATCAATAGAACATTTTTCACAGTATGTGCCTAGAAAAATGAAGAAATTGAATGCTGCAATACAGGGCATACCCTAGTCGGGCACTCTTTACTAGAGCTATTTGTATCTTATTCTGTCCCTCGCTTCTCCCCTCTCGCCATTAGCTGCACGCAGACTGTCCATTTTTCTGTGCAATTTGCAGGCTTTTCATGCACTCTCAGAGGAGGTGTGTACGCTTAGATATGGGTCAGAGTCCTTACGCATGAATGGAACTTGAAATGTCAACAAAAAGCGTAGGCAACATCAAGGAAGTTGCGACAGTTCTTGTGCCCAAGATCGTAAGATCGACGTGAAAATGTATTGAAGCTTTAGCTAGACAAAGTTTGCTATAAAGTTAATTTTTAGCTGCAATACAAATTTTGGAAAACTCACTTCCACAAACGAAAAATTAATCAAAAGAATGAAAACTTAAATCTGTCAACCAGCCTGTTAAGCAAATAGGAAATATATTATGTATCGATTCGTCATGTTTAAGCGTGGGCTATATTTAATAATTACTGTACAGGTAGTTGCTGCTGCAAAGTAAATGCCACGGACATCAAAGGAAATGCCCAGTGGTGGGTGCGTTGACTCAGAAACGGAAAAGCCCGATGTCAGTGGCCGTAGTTGGACGAAGGCGAACGTAGCTCAAATATTTGCAAACGCAGCCAATATTTACCTAAAATGACAGAGGGATACAGAGAGAGTGAGGGGGGGGAGAGAAAGTGGAACGACTGACACTCTTGAAGCTTACAAGTAGGCTCCGATTTAAAGGCCCTACTACAAGCTGCCAGCAACTCTTTAACCATATGCGCGGGTGTGTGTATGCGAGTGGTTGAATTAAAAAAATGCGACACAGCTGCTGCCAGCTGCTCCATGTACCATGTCTTTCTGCGCGCGCCCACCCACACAGGCGCCATATCAACCCAGCGGCCGCAACTCGACGAAATTCAATCGAGAAATGTTGCAGGTGCGTCGCTCGCCGCGGGGCATTGAAGCATCACGTGGCACTGCCAACTGCCGCGAAGTTCTTGCCTCGCTTGCTACTGTTGTTGTTGTCAATGAGCTCGCTGATGCTGGGGCCAACAACAAGGACAACATTTAAAAATTCGCCTGCTGAAAATATCAAATCGAGCTCTTCGTAATACGTTTTTACCGCACAAATACGCAAAACGTTCTTAACGTAGCCGCCGGCCAACTACGCATTTTAAATGAATATTTAGACGTTGCCACAATGTGGCAACAATCTTGCAACAATGTTTGCCCTGCAATACGCAATACAGTACAGACTAGCAATGCTTTTGGCTACCCTGATCGTAAATTGAAATTGACTTTTACAGCTCAGATTAGTATCCTGCGATCATATAATTATTATTGTTATTTTTCACACATTTCATCTGTATGTATTACAAGTTTTCTAAGCCCAACTCTTAGCTCTGTTAACATTGATGCACGCTACATTCTTTAAACAAAGATTTGCGACTCGAATTAGCTGCTCATTGCGTGATCCTTAGCGATAACACTGGACGCAGGGCAGGGTAAATGTAATGAGTTGCTTGCCGTATCGTTTATGATTCCCCTTTGAAATAGACCAGTTGATGTGGTGCATATATACTTCGTATATGCTTCGGTTCGATATCATTGCTTGGCATAATTAAAATGGTGCCATGTTGAAGCCAGCGGGAGGATGGGCAGGAGGAGGAGCGGCATTTCCGCAAAATGTAGGGCCTGCTGGCGCATACACAGCGAGCCAATTAAAACGAGAATGACGCATTTGCATTACTTTGGTCCAGACAACCACTAAGCGTCCTTTCATCGAACGGCGATTGTGAAAAGCATGGAGTAAATACATATATACATATATATATTTAAAATCTCTTCACAGACTGACAGACTGACAGACTGATAGACTGAGTGACTGTCAGTCAGGTCCCGCTCAAAGTGGCGTTCGCCATTGAAGCGAAATTCCCAGTTGTAGTCCAGCAGCAGCAGCGGTAGCTGCAGCAGTAGAGGCATCATCATCAATGTGTGCCGCATATTTCCGCTCTCGTTGCCAGTTTGATCGAGAGAATTATGCTAACACCGCGCCTGGCTCTTTTTGCATCTGCTGATACAGAGAATCAAGCGCCAGGGAATATAAAATACAAAATGATGGTGCCCGGCGGCAGCAAAAGGGGCGGCAAGCGGAATGCAAAGCGCTTGGCTGGCCAATGGAAGACGCTGCCTTTAGCTACTGCCTCTGCAAATGCATAATATGCAGTTTATGTGGCGTTATAGTAAGCGCTGTGTAATCGAAATGTGCTCAAACGAGATGCCAAACTGAGTGCTGATGCGCTAAGGCAGCAGCTCGCACTTAAAGTCCACTCCAAATGAGCATTAAATTCATCTGCGCGCCCAAAGCTAGGCAATGCTTTTTTCATTAACAATAACTTGGCTCCTCCCTAAGCAGTTTTTGATAATGTGCTTAGCCGCGCCACTGCGACTGCCACAACCACTGCCACTGCCACTGTTACTGCTACTGTCATAATGCGCTCATCCCTGGCTCCAATTTTACATGTCGCAGTGCGCCAGCAGCTCTGGAAGTAACAATAAAAGCGAAAAAAAAGACAGCGACTGCAACAACAAGAGCGATATGCAGGCAAGATTATCAATAGCGTTCATCACACGCACACACACAGAGACATACACACACATTTATATATGACATATACATAAAGTAAGTAAATGGACGGTGGGTGGCACAGCGCACAGTCGAAGAGCTGAAGATGCACGAAAGGATGCTGCCAGGCAGACAAAATGCCAACATGCAGCAGCAGCAGCAGACAACAGCAACAAAACAAAGAGCAACATTGTGCTGGAAAAAAAAAACGTATGCACATCAGAAATGCTCAACTATGGCATACCCTGTTTTATTTATACATATATCCACCTATGGCCAGCCACATGCTTGCGATGCGAACACATTTCCGACCAATAACTTAACTGGTTCTTAATTTGTTTTCAATTGATTTACTGACTTCGCAGTTATCGAATAAATTAGTAAAAAATCGTTGCAAATAAGAAATAAAAATAGAATTGAAATATATGAAAATGTTTTTACAGCGTGTGGTTGAAAAAAAAAACAATCTGTTTTCTATTATTACATCAGTTCTATGAGACAGCATTTCCTGTCTTGTTTGTAAAGTTCAAGCAGTAACAAGGCAACAATGTAACCCTTACTGGGTTGTTCTAAAGGATATTTAAGAGAAAGCCATATAACACCGACAAGGCAAGCCCGAGCATAGGAAAATAATAAAAATAATTGTAATAATAATAGTAATAATAATAATATAAATAATAATAATGCGCTCGAGTGGAAAACGTGCCAGCAACAAAGTCGAATTTCCTTAACTTGCACGCTGTCATTCGTATGTGTGTTTAAAAATACATATATGTATGTACACCAATACATGCAAATGTATGGCATGTATTCAGCTAAACCTATAGCTATAGCTTAGTACCTTTGGACATATCGTGTTCCCCCCATGTATGTTAGCTATAGCAAAAGCCAGGCGGGATGATGAAAAGCTGCATAATCATAATGATGTGGATTCGCCTTTGTTGTCGCCATTGTAGTTGTTGCTCGTTGTTGTTGTTGCATGTTGCTGTTGTTGTTGTTCTTGTGTTGTTGTTGCTTCTTGTTGCCAGTTGTTGTCGTTGGCTGTGGCTCAAATTGTGTGACTCGACATTTTTGCCAAGCCAAACGAAACGAAAACGAAACAAAATTGTTGCTATTGCTAGGGCTTTACCTGAGCAAAGTCTGCGAGGTTGGGCAGGTGGAAGGCTGAGAAGCCCTGGGCCCAGTCCCAGAACGAGAAACCTAACCAACTAACCGGTTGTTGGCCGCAGCGTGTAAAGCGCGCACGCTGGGAAATGGCACTCTCTCTCCGTCTCTCTATCTCTCTGTCTTCATCTGTGCGTGTGTGTGTGTGTGTCTCGACTCTAAATACAAATGTGAAAAGCAGGATTTGGCTCACATTGAGGCACTCGAGCGTTCCCTTAGATCCATGCTAGTTGTCGCAGCTGCTTCGTTGTGTTTTGCCAGCAGATACAGAAACCAAATATGCTTGCTTTAAGTGTGTGTGTGTGTGTGTGTGTGTCTGTATGTGTGTGTGAGTGTGTTAGTGTACAAATGAAAATGCCAGTTTAATAATGCCTTGCCAACAAAACATTTGCAGATTGCTTTCCATTGATGCGCTATCGGAGCGAAGCGCCGGGCTCGCTTCGTTGTCGTCGTTGACATCGTTTTTGCATTTTGTATGCCGCCCCAAAAAATTATGCCGTGTAGCAGCAGCAGCAGGATGCACAGCAATGCGTTGGGGCGGGTGTTGGGTGTAGTTGGGGGCAGGGTGTAGCGGAACAGGACTAGATTTTTCCTTTTGCTGTGTTACATCGGCCGCATTTTTCCTTATCGATTGTTGTTGCTGTTGTCGCTGCTCTGGCGCTGTCTCTTGGTCACTTTGCATCGTCTGTCGCAAAAATTGAATTCGAGCGGCATTTTCCTCTTGATGCTTGTAAAAATTTGCACAAGCACCGTTAACAATTTTTTGTGTTTCATTTTTAGTGTGTTTCTTTTTTTTATCTTTCTCTATTTTCTTTTTTCTTTTTCTTTTTTTTTTTTTTGTTTTTTGTGTGCCTTTGAACGCTTCGTTCCACTTTGCAAATCAATTAAGTGTTGTTTCCGCCTAAAAGTATGCCGTCCCATGAAAATGGAAACTTTCTGCATGTTCGGCTTCATGTCCTCCGCTGGCTTTAGTCGCCTCAGTTGATTTGGTTCTTGTAAATGAAAATGTCGCTCGTTTTTTTATTTATTTCTTTTTCTATTTTTTTTTTTTATTTAGCTCCGTACACAAAATATCGAATGTAGTCAAAGTAAAGAAATCTGTGGGCGGTCTCGTTTAGTTTTAGGGGCGTGGTCTGGAACAGACAAATACACGTACAAATACACATGCACACATACATATATGCACGAGCGTAAAACTTGAAAGTCGCAAAAAGGCGCTGAAACTTTTCTTGCGATTGCATGTTTAGAGTTCCACTTTTCAGTTTCAGTTTCCATTCCATTTTCATTTGCAGCTGTCGTTTGTGTCGTTTCCATTTGCATATTTGTTGCTTCTATTAGTTTATTTCTCACCCACACAAACAACTTGTTTATTAAATATATGTAGTACAATTGTTTTGCGGCCAGCAGAAAATGTTTTTTCAGCCTGCTGACCAGCCAAACTTTCGTGCAGCCCTCAGCTCAGTCAAAGCTTTAACCGAAATTCCAATACTCTGATTGCAAACACTTGGCCACACACACGAAATTCACAGCTAACTTGTTGTGTTCTATTACATTTTTGATATCTTCTAGATACCTTAGCCTTATTATTGCCTCAATATCTTAAATTTATCTCAAGATAAAACTCTTTGAGCTGGTTCGTTAGTCGAGCTTTTGGATTCCACCTTATTTTTAAGGATTCATGCAGTGAATAGTTTAACATGCGGCTCAATGATTTTTAAAGTTGACAAACAGGAAAATAATTGTTGCAAAAATTGAAAGCTAAGATTTCAAGATAAACATTAGGCCAGAACAATGTATTTAAATAAATATACAAACAGTTGTCTGAATCGGATATACTTTCAGGTATTGGCTATCAATTATAGAGCACTTAAGCCTTGTTGCACTGTTTTTAGTTTTTAGTCGTAGTTGCTTCTTGTTGTTGTTTAATTTGCAGTTTGGGGTTTTGCACAAAAATGCATTTACGTACGTTATTTACTTATGCAATTCCGAGAGCGAGCGAGAGAAAAAAATAAATAGAACTAAAGAACGAAACGAAACTCTAATAAATTGCATGGCAGTGCTAACAGAGGATAACCGAGTTAAAGGCCGTACAACCAGTACACTCTGCGCACACACACACACACACACACACACACACACACACACACACACACACTCTCTCACTACATTCCAGCAATTTCCTTGGGCGTGCACACCCCTCCATAACGAGCACCGAGTGCAAATGAAAGTTTTGCATTTTTCAGTAGCCAAAACTCCCAAAAAGCAGTTGCCATTGTCTATCCATGTGTGCACGTGTTTGTGGATGTGTGTGAGTGTAAGTGTGTGTGTGTGTGTGTGTGTGTGTGTGTGTGTATGTGTATGTGGTGGTGTTGTGCGTACCGCTCTATATATGCTCATATTCCAAAAGCGGAAGTGCAAGGAAATGAGGCTTAAACCGCATATAGCAACTGGGAACTGGCAACGGGCAGCGGGCCACCAACATGGGGACAATTGAAATGTGAGCTGAGTTAGAGGTTTGTAATTGGGTAAGGGGGCAGGCGGGGTATGACAGATGAAACGGGCAACTGTTAAAAAAAAAAACGGACCGCAAAATGATGCGGGATACTTTTAGCTTTAAGCTACGTTCCTACTGTCCCGCTTGCCAAACTAAATGAATTGGTAAAAATGTTCAGAATCATTTGCCTCGATTTGCATGCGCTGCGTAATTATCCATGGCAAATAATTACAAAACATTTTTCCACATCGCCGGCATTAAAAGGGAAACGCAAAGCAAGCATCAGACGTGCGGTATTGTGTAGACAACTGATATTTTGGCAGTGCATGTAGCCTAAACCGTTGTTTGCTGCCAAAACAAGAAAAAAACCAAATGGAGGAGGACGCAAAAATAAACTGGCCATGAGTTGGCACAAGCGCAGGTCCCTGTCTGACCTCCACAGTTCATACATTACATTATATGTATTACATTGAATTATAGTAAATATATTTGCCCAATTATTTCTTATTATCTTGTATCTGACGAAACATATGCTCAGTCCTATATTATTAGAAAAAAATAAATACATACACATATGTATATGTAATTAAAGTGTGTTTGGCCAGTCCAGAAGCTGACATTTTTAGTCTGAAATAATTGGTCATGGAAAGAGTTTCAGTTTCAGTTTCATGTGCGTTTGTGCCGAATGCCTGAATTATAATTTAAAAATATAGAACGGCCAAAATTTCACAGTTAGTTAAAGTATGAAAGAGTTCCGAAAAAAGCGAAGTGCGATACACACAGACATATATTTTTGCGATACTTACAAAATGTTTCCATTGAAAATGGCATAAATATGGCTTTGCAAATATCATATGCAGAGGAAAGGTATATATGTATATATATGTATCTTGATTAGGACGACGAGTTCAGTCGAGCTAGCCTTGTCCGTATTACCGTCTAACAGGCTCTCCATCTAACTGGACTTGAAATTTCAAATATATATAATACTTATATAGAAAGTATATTCTGTGATAATCAATTCAGAACATATAATTATTCATTTAAGTATTTGTGTCTCGATATTTCCCTTGAGAAAGGGATTTTTTTTATAGCTCATCTCTAATAATTACTTATTATTTAAAAGTCAAGAACATTTGATCTTTTTCGTAGCCTCCTTCATTTCCTTCAAGATGGAAAAAATCCAATTTGCAAACGAACAGCATTGCGCACTTCGTATTTGATAACATTCACAATTTCAAACTATTTTCTTTACTCCCAGGCAGAAGTGTTGAAAAGCCTCATTCCGATGGAAGATAAAATTTGATAAAAGGCAGAATCGCTAACGATATGCTATATTTACTGAACGAAACATATGCTTCTTCTTTTCAGCAAGAACAAATATTCCCCCCATTGTATAAATACACACATTGCACACTGACACGCACAAAGATGAAAATGTATTGTTATGCAGTCGTTACGTATAGCCGGAGGGGTGATGTACAATATTTCAATGGCCAGAATATATAAAAGTTCTTAAATATAAAAGCTGCGATATGTACTGGCTGTTGGTAAAATATTTGATAGCATTCTCATACATTTCACACAGGTTTGCTGCAGACTTCATCACACAGAAAGGTACGTGTAATTTAGAGAAAAAATGTATATTTGATATGCCTGGCATTTGCTATTTCGTTGTTGAAAATGTATGCATATAGCTATAAACAGCTGCCGACTTATTGCCAGTTGTTGTTGTGTGTTGCACATTTTGTGTTAGTTACCTATTTACCAGAGATTTTCATTTGATTTTCTGCTTTTCACTGCCATTTACAACTGCTGCTGCTTGCACCCAACGTAGTCAGTTAATGTTTTTTGTTTTGCGGCCGTGTTGGTTGTTTGACCGTCGGTTGCATCATGCCACCACGGCTGCTCTCCAGCATCTCATATGCAAGGCGCTTGTTGCTAGACTCAACGCCTCCAGCAGTCGTTTGGCCCGCCACGTCCATTTGCTTGTTGTGGTTTTGCACTTTTCCGACTGTTTGCCATTTTTTCATGTTTTTTATTTGTGTCTTTTGTGCAAGCGAGTCCTTGCATTTCGAGCAAGAGTTGTGAGGGTGTGCGTTGGGTGTGCCAAACTAATAGCACGCATCCGCCATGGTGGCAGGGCGGGCAAGGAACGCATGCAAATCATTTTGAGCGCGTTCAAAGTTGACTAAAAGAAAATTACAAGCCGCCCCACGTCGCAGCCAGGTAAAGTTTGTGTATTTAAATTTGGCCGACCATGCCCGACCAAAAAGTTTACCTCTTGTCCGCCTCCCTGCTACCCCTCTAGCAACCAGCTAGCAGCTCTTTGTAAGCATCTTCCGCACACTTTCGCTGCGGTGCCCACCGGAGCCGTTTTTACGCTAAAACGCTTTTTGAAAAGTTCGCCAAACTCGATTCGCGCTGTGTGTATAAGTGTGCGTGTGCGTGTGCGTGCGCTTGTGCGTGTTTGTGAATGCGTCTATGTCTGGATGTTGCACAGGCCTTGAGGTGTTAAGGAAATTCAAACAGGGAATACTTGCAAACTTCTCACGCTGCTTTGGTAGCAAATAAGCCAAAGGCAGTCGCCACAAATTTAATACCACGCAGCAAGAGCAAGAACAACAATCGCAACAACAACAACAACCACAAGAAGTGAGCATATCATGTATTTATATAGAATTTATACTTTGAATATTTTTGCAACGCAGCGTTTGATGATGCTGCCAAAATAGATTTTGCAACGATGTTCAGACCGAAGCCAGCGGCATTCAACAAAATCATTGGCAACTAATCAAGCGAAAGCCACAGGCCAATCCCCATCAGCATTTTTTTGTTCTCTCTCCTACAAGTTCCAACTCATTGTGTGTTGGCCATATTAAGACGTTGTAATTGTGGCCAAATCGCTGCCAAGAATATTTCTTTCTGCCCGCCCGTCTGGCTTGCCACGGCCATTTTGCGGCTGGTAACTGGCAACTGGCAGCTGGCAGCTGGCAGTTGGCTGTTGGCTGGCCGAGGCCAGTTGCAAGAGGCGCGCACTCGTTCAACATGCGGCTCCGTGGTGCGCCAAAGGCATGTCAGGCCAAGTCAAGCGGGCAGCCAGCAGAGGGACAGACTGGGCACAGCAGAGCCAATCTTAGAAGCTCGCCTTTGTGAGCTTTGCCAAGGCTCGGATCGGGCATAGCCGCAGGCGCGCGAACATTGCAAACATGCAAGTTGCAATTGCCAGCCAACTAGAGGGAAAACAGAATAAAAATGCTTACAGCTAGATGATTGCATCGACTTAAATATACCCTCACACTGAATCCGAAGCTTAAGTTCAAACATGCTCTCTCCTATTTACTTTTGCATTCTTGAAAATAATTCGCGAGATTTTCCTTTGAAACAATCGTAAAGTATTTTCTGCCAGAAAATAATTTTTTGTCTCAAAAACTAGGGAATGGCCAATTTACTTGGAATAAATGCTGATCTCTTGAGCCAACTCTACAAACTAATCATGTCCTCTTTTTTGCAATTCCACAAAGGTTTCTCTTGGAACATTATAGGGCAGATTTCTAGTATATCAAGCCCACGCGTAGCTCAGATAATTGGACTAATGGCGATACTTAAAAAACAAAAGTTTTCTGAAAATGATTAGAATTGAGCTTGGGCTAAAATTGCTTTCCTGAACTTACTTCCCCAATTGCTCACATTCATACAATTATTTTATGAATTTTAACTGATTGTTTTAAAGGACTCTCAATTCTATTGGATGAGCTAAAGTTGGGCATGGGCACCAGTTAAAATTCTGCTGGTAGCTGGGCTGCTTGTTATTCTTTTATATACCCTACACTTGTCATGCAAATAGGGTATTTGTTTGAAGAGGCAAACAGCAGCACATGGCAAAGCACACTTAGAAAGCCAGTTAGGAGCTGCAGGTACAGGCAAAGGCAACGGCATAGGCAAAGGCAAAGGCAAAATCAACTTGTGCCTGTCGCATCTTCTGTTCCTCATCCTGGACTCCTTATTCTGCGGAACACTTCAGGCGATGCGTTAAAGTGTTGCCACTGCCTCCCACTCTGCCACTGCCAGCCCGACTGCATTTCTCCAATTCTGCATTTGCAGCGTTTGCATATTTTTCAATAAGAAAATATTATGTGGCTTAGATGATGTCTCTAGTGTGCCGCACACCACGCACATACATGTACACACAAGCACACGAATTTATATGTAAAGATGTATATCAGAATCTAGCGAAAATCAGTTTGCGCTTGGCACATCTTGGCAAGCGAGTTATTTAGTGGGACTGAGCTGAAGCTTAGACTGGACTTGGCTTGGCTTTACGTGTCAGCTTCTCGTTTTGAGAGAACGTGTCAAAAACCAATTGCATAGTACTTTTGGGAGATGTCAAAAGAAGCTTTAAGACTCACAACACACCATACAGAACTGTATAGGAATCCAATTAAGTGACACTTGTCGAACGAATTCCAGTGGATTGAAGTGGAAATGAACATTAAACAGCTAAAATTAAACAGCGTTACATTAGATTTAATTAAAAACTTGAACGTTTATGTGCATTGTGTCAAACACTTTTTATACAATTATGCATTTTAATTTGCACTTAATTGCCGACAATTAATTTAGATGGTAATTAATATGGGCCGCTGGGGCGGAATGTGTGCTGCAGTTCATTTCGCACATCGTCAAATACGACGGACACCAAATCAGTATAAAATGCTGCCCGCAGAAGTATGCAATCGAATGCAAAATTTCCAAATTGTTGCAATCAAATGCTGCAATTACCAAATGCCATGTTTAACACCAGCAACAGCAACAAAAACAGAATAACAGCAACATGAACGACAACAGCAAATGCTACATTCGCGGCGCTCGCAAATGAAGTTAACTTTGGCTCCATTGTGAACATTTGCATATTTTGGACAGGGCACACTTGAATGTGGCGTTAAAAATTAACAAACATTAACACAGACCGACACGCGACGGACGGGCCCAGAGATAAACGAGGCAACGAGCTGCCGGAGCCGCCGCAGTTCAGTTGCAGAACCGGCAAAATGCAAATAAAATGTTTGCAACTATTATGCAATTCAACTATTTGCGGTTATCTGCTGCCACTGCTGCTGCTGCCACTGCTGCTGCTGCTGCTGCTGCTGCTGTCGCTGCACTGCGAGATTACTGTCGCCAGCCCGTTTCCTTCCTTCCTGCCTGGCAGAGCACTCGTCGCTGGCTAGCCAGGATAATTGCGCTTGCTAAAAACCGCATCTTATGCTCCCACCCGAAACTGGCGCAGCTTTCACGTAGTTATTAGGAAGCCTCGCTACTCTCCCGCTGCTGCTGCTGCTGCTGCAGTTGATGATTACGTTGTTGCCGTTGCTGCGCATTAAACCGGCAATTGCCGCCTCTCCGACAGGCTTCTTGGCAGCTGAAAGTACAAGCAGCTAAAAACAACAACAAGAGCTAGCCCCAGCAGCTACCGCAGCAATTACAAGCGAACCGAAAACAAAAACCATCAAAAGGGTAGCCAAAACTGCGGCTGGCATCAATCGAGGCTGCTGGACTACAAAATATGTCAAAATATATGTATGCTCGACAGAATTTGAAGAATTTAAGGATTTGAAGATTGAGTTAATAAGTAAAAAATTATAATATATAAGACATAACTTTACTATTACAAGCTATACAACTGAGTAACAATCCATCCATATAATAATTTGTGTAAATTATACAAATATATTTTAAACACTTTTGCCCTTGAGCTTACAATGAATCGGCCAGATGCTATTAAGAAATTTCTAGAGAATATAAAGTCCAATTAAATACAATTTTAACATACAAGCATTCCAAAAATATCCAAGTTTTTAAAAAATACAAAAGTAACTAGAGTAAAAACCTAACTTAAAAATTAAAAAATTTTTAAAAACTTTTAAAATACAATCTCAAACATGTACAATTGCTGATGGAATAATATCTAAAACTAAAAGGGAGTCCAAGAGTTATGAATATAGTATATAAAATGCCAAAGGGTAGAACGTGGCTTTTGGCAGCTCACTTTAATTCTTTCAATTTCAGGCAGAAGTTTTCCACCCATTTCTCGGCAGTGGCAAAGCTTTTCACTAATCGATGTGGATGTTTTGCAATCTTTAATCTTATTTAAAATGTCTTTAAAATGGGATTTAAGGTAAGGGATGAAAAAGCTGCCTGAAAATAAGTTTAAAGCTGATCGGATGGCATATTCAATTTGCATCCTCCAGCCATTTTTATAATATATATACGAATATAATAAGGATCTTTGTAGATGAGTTGAAGCTAATCGCATGCAAGCAAAAACTATGTGTGCAGGCATTTTTCACCTATTTTCGATATGTGCGGGTGCAATATCCAAAGCCACGTCTTTCAGTTACTACAGTTCAAAATTGCTCGCGTAGCTCAACAGGCAGTAAGTTAGCCTGGAAACAGTCTTCTCTAAGAAGTGAAAGCACACACCATTATATGTTAGTACTTGCTACCCGTATTTCAATTCATTTACAGGGTATAATATTAAATGAGCGCCCAGCAAATACGCGCTTGAGCCTGCCAACTGCGTCTGCTAACTGCGCTTGTTCCTGTTGCTATTTTATGATTATTATTATTATAATTATTATAAGAGGAGCACCATCTCCCTCTACTGCTCCCTCTTCTGTGACTAATACAACTGTTGTCGCTCGCTGCTGCTGCTGCTGTTGCTGCTGTTGCTGCGGTTTTGGCTGTGGCTACGCTTTAACCACATGGGCGCACCGCCAACCAATGTTCCTGTGCCTTTGCTGGCACTTTTGGGGCCCGCCTCTGAGCCGGTAATTTCCATGTAAGCCTTTTTCTTGTTATGTTGCTGTTGGCTGTTGTGTGGCAAGTGCCTTGCAAGGGCAGCCCCTAGTTGCTGCTGCTGCGGCTGTTGCTTCTGTTGTTGTAAGCAAGTTCTGCATACATTGCCTTTGTAATCACGCTAATAACTTGACTTGCCAAAGTAATTAGCCACATTGCGCTTCGGCGTGCATCAGTGCCCCATTTCCCAGAGACCTTATGCTGTCTGTCATGTTGTTTGGCTGTCAGCCCACCCACCTCCCAGCCCATCACGTTTGCCGTTTTTGGTAATTTGACTGCCACTGAACCGCAGTCACCGCACGGCGCCAAATCAGCCGAACAGGCAACCACGAGCCACCAATATAGCCAGCCATGCAGTGTTGGCACAAATGCCCGTTGGAACATGACAACTAACAAATGCACAAAACACACCAACCCACACACACACACACACTTGCACACAGCATGCGAGCATTTTGTGTTGCCTACTTTTTCGGGCGCCAGTTTCATATTCTCGTGTATTTCTTAGCAGCTGGCAAATGGGCGTGGATACTGGCTACTGACCACAGCACTCGAATGCATTGCAATTCCTGCTTTTGCTGCTGCTGCTGCTGCTGCTACTGCTCCCCAGAGCTGCTCGTTTGTTTGCCACGCCCACTGATGCGATCAAATTCATTTTGCATATGCAGGCAGCATTCGGAGCGTCTGCGGTGGCCAGGTGGCCTCTGCGGAGTCACAATGGGTATGCATAACGCAAAGCCTCAGGCTTGAGCTAAGAGTCGAACAACTTCTTTTGTGCTACGCCAGACATGGAATACCAGAGCAGCCAGCAGACGCAGCAGCTATTTGCATCAGCCCAAAAATTGCAACAAAACTACTGAAAAATAACAAAAAATGTTTTAAAAATGGTGTTGGCCTGCAGATCGGTTTCTGCTAAGCATATTTGCGTGTATGTGTGTGCTGGTGTTTGTGCTGGTGTGTGTACATATGTGCTCTATTGACCAGTGTGCAAATGTTTTAAATGACAGTTTGTGGCTTGTTCAATCGTTTGCCCCTGCGGTCATAGCCGTGTGGAAGTGGCAGTTGTTGCTGTTTTCTAAGCACACACACACACACACACACACACACACACACACACACATAGATACGGCCACACAAGCCGACACATACGGAAATACACAAGCACACTTAAGTAATAATACCGTGCTGTCATGTTGGGATTTAGCCGTCAACTCACAGATTGAACATTAGATGGTTCAAAGCCAAAGGCTTAAGGCTTCAGAGCGTTTTAACTACGGCACATGTCAAGCTATGAAAAGCGATTTGCAAATTGTCACAAATTTTAATCGACTGATGAAAACGTTTAACAAAACGTTTCACAATTTGCATGCAAATAGACGACCAGCAATAATTGCACAATTATAAAAAATTCAGATTGTTATATGCTGGCCTAACATGCTCAGTGGGCGGAAAGCGAACGAGCTGAATTCAGCAGAATTTAATTAGTAGGCGTATATATAGAATATGCGACACAGAGCAGAGTAGCTCCACCTAAAAGCCGAGAACCGAGTCGAGCGAGCGAACGGAGCAACCACATGAAAATTTAATTATCTGTCGGTGTAGAAAGTTAAGCATGCATAAGAATATATACATATATATATATGTACATTTATATGTATGTGTGTATGCATTTATGTGTGTGCGTATCTGCAGAAGTTATATATTATCGGTACTATCTTGAGTTGGCCGTGACAGACACTGACGAAATATTGATTCACGGCCTCGTGCCGGGCTGCAGTAAATACATATGCGCATACTTAATATGCGTTTGCGTAATACAAGTTTAAGAAACAAAAGTGTTTCTGTTTATATATCATACAATCACTTCAGCTTAGCTGACTCTATTAACAAATCAAGGAAAATGTCGGCTTGAAACATATTTATAGCTTAAATATAATAAATCATCATTTAAGCAGCGTTAAGTCAGTGCTTAAATAATAAACTTTGGTATTGTAAACTTAACTTAATCATTTATTGCGCATTTAACAACCCATTTTAAACATATTGTTTACTTTATATCATGTGTAATTCATAGAAGGGTTTTTTAAATTGGTAACATTTGATATCCCTATTTATAGCTGGTTGAAGTGTTTTCCCGTGTGTTTATAATAAATGGTTTTTATTTTTTCTTTGATAAATTGATAGCTTGCTGTGTTTTTGCTATGGTTACAGGTGCCTCTCATAATAAGTAAGTAGCCAATTAGGGATATCAATATTGCTCTTTTATTTTATAAGAGGGCCTTAATTCAAGGAAGTGCTCTCTCAATAATTGGCGTGTACATATATATATATATATATATATATATATGTTTTTTTTTATTGCATATACATAGCACATATACATACATACTAGCCGTACGTATGCGAAACCCAGGCGCTTAAGTAGAAGGCAAGATTGCTTGGTAATATTTTTGCTTGCAAAGTTGAGGGTTGAGTGGGTGGGGGAGGGGATGCGCTTGATCCCGACTCTGCTCTGGGGTATTATGAGAATTAACAACAGCATTATCGCTACGATGCTTGCTGGCATCGACATCATTATCATTATTATTACTTAGCTTAATCACAAGCCCAGCCGAGCCAACGACAAGCATGTAGCACATTATTTGTCACATATGCAATACATTTTACAAGCACACACAGACACCCCGACACACACACACACACGCACACACACACACACACACACACACACACACAATGCCGCACACCTGTCGCCTTTGTTTGGGCATGGCTGCAGTTTATTACGGCTGCTGTCTATGCCACAAAATTTAATTGCGCTTTAAATTTCGTGTGACATGACAAACACTTTTAAACAAACGAGCGTCGCCACCAACACCAACACCAAACCCACCAGCAGTAGGAGCAGGAGCAGAAGCAGGAGCAGGAGCAGAAGCAGCAACAGCAGCAGCAGCAGCAGCACAAAAAATAATGATATCTATGCCCGCGCTTGTCCAAAAAAAAAACAAAAAGGGAGTAAAAAAATAAAAAGACGCTTGAAATAAAACAATTGGCCGAACTGCAGGATGAAGCGCATATATGAATATATACGTTTTTATATGCTGCTTCTGGTTCTCTCTCTAAATGTGGAGTTCCAAAAGTATAACTCAAAAAAGAAATCTAAATATTATTATTAATAAAAGTGCTGCCTGATGAATATTATATTTATAGTTATCTTTAAAAATCATATAAATTTTTAGTTTATTTACATGCTTTGGATAATTGTTGCTGGCAGCTTGGGACTAGAAAATGTAGCTGTTTGCTAGCATGACTAATATGCGACCCATTTGAGAAATCGTTTACAGGGTATAACAGTGGCCACCGCAAAACAACTAGTCTGAACATCAGGAGGCGGCGGCCTCGTCGTCAGCCGCGATGCTCTTGTCTGTGCCTGTGTCTGTGAAGCGTGTGTCTCTGTGTGTTTGTGTGTGTGTGTGTGTGTGTATGTGTGCGCCTCTCTCTGTGTGTTTACTGTGGTTGTTTCGCTGGTAATATTGGTGGAGGGAGATGCTGGCGCTGGCCTGTAGCTGCTGCTACCGATGATACTCGCATTTAAATTAACATTATTTGCATGCCGCGCTTACAGCATAAATTTCAGAGCTCACGCGTTGCCAATGCAACAGAAAACTACGAAGGCTGGCGGTGAACGCGGTGGGAGGGTGCTGTTAGGGGCCTAAAAAGAGATAGCGGGGGGTTGCCTGATTGCATGTTTGTTTGTGCGCGGGTCGCATATCTCGCACAGAAGACAAACAAATCGCATTGCAATGCACTTTGAACTGCAGCACAACAATTGTCAGAGGCCAGCAACAGAGTCCGTGGCTGTGGCCGGCATGGTCAGCCCTTTGGCCAGGGCATGCAATGTTTGCTATTATTGTTTGCATATCAATAAACACTCGCGTAGCTCTGGCTAACACACTTAAGAGTAGCATATTATACTATATAAGCGCAGGCAATGCCATTAAAAAAAGAAACTACAAAATCAAACACTCACTGAACTGCGCGATTTACACATAAATTGCGAGGAGTGAACATAAACTATAATAATAATAACTTAATCAGCTGCCAACAATAAACATTAAAAAAAAAAAATAATAAAAAACAAGGAAAACCACTGAAACCAACAACATATGTACTGATATATGGTTTATGCGACGGTCTGCGGGCAGCCAGCCAGGAAAACTTTATGACCTGGTTATTGTTATTGTTGTTTTTGTTGCTGTTGCTGTTGCTGTGGCTGTTGCTACTGCAACATTTGCGTAATGCGATTCATAATTTAGCCCCTGCCCTGTGCTGCATTTAAAAATGACATTATGAAAGGCTCACGCTGCCTATAAATATTGTCTTATCGCATTATAAAACGCCCTTCGTGTCACCTAGCTCCACTCTCGTTTCATTCCCATTTAAGTGAATAAATTATTTATAGGGACCTATTTAAATGTAGCTCGCTTATTCAGCATCCGTTGACACACATTAGCTTATATAGTCTATGCAGATTGGCTTTTATTAAGTATTTGCTGGATAGGTTCTTTTATAGACAGTTGCAGCATTCTTCGCCTTTTGTTACTGTCTTAAACAGTTGAATACACCCATCTAGCTAGCGCAGAAGACATAGCTGACATAGCTGCAGCTGCAGGTTCCTGCTAAATATTACCTACTGTAAAAACTGTAAAAAGCCAAGGGAAAAGAAGACGCCATAGAGCAACTGACTGCCTGCTTGAACCAAAAGTGCACTTAGGTTGGTGCTTGGGAAGAGCAAACGGAAATGCCTGCTGGAACTATGCCGAAGACGAGCCTTTGGGCAAGGTCTCTAGCACGATCATCGAAAACAAACACAAACACCATATTCGGATCTATGGAGCAAACGTTTCGCTCCAGTTTCAGTTTCAATCCAAACCAGTTTGGCTACCGAAAAGCCAAGTCAGCAATAGTTGCCTTAAAGGTATTACGAGGGACAAACTAATCTTGTCTCGCCCTCTCACTGAACTTAAGCGCTCCACATAAGCGAGCTTCTGAGTACCTGAGGGAAATATTATTAAATAATGGCTGTGCCGTCTCTGCCACAAATGTTGTCCCGATACCCTATTGGGTATCTGCGCAGTAATGTTTGGGCTTATTCCAACAACTTATCTAACTCTATGCCTATGCTTCTACTTATTATAAAAGTAACTTAACTTTTGCAAATAATGTTCATCCATTGTAATTTGATAAAAGAGAAAAACACACACATACACACCCAAGCAGCAAGTAGAAGCTGAGTGGCTGCCATGCTTGTCAAATGCAAGAGCCCGGAGGACTATGCCACTGTCCTTAAGGCAGCGCAAACCCAATCAGGAAACGCAGCCGTCTAGCAGGAGCGTAAGCCAACTTTTAACTTGCACAGCCACTGTGGAGACACGTTGGCTTTAAATCCTATTTATATAGGCTTAAGCGCGAGACGGACTATGGAGCACGCAGAACATATCCGTCTCACTTGTCCAAGATTCTCTGCCTTTAAGCAGTGGGTGACCTCCAATGGCCAACGAATTGTCTGGACGTTTGACAATCAGTTTGGCCCCTTGGCAACATAGCTGCAGAGATTATCAAAGTCTGAAAGTGAACTAATTAAAATAATTGCCAGTTGCATAGTTAATATATATATAAATATACATATATATAAACAGTGTCAACTAACTAACTGACATTGGCATTGCAAGTTGACTTTGTGCACCCGCTGCCTTCCTCTCTCCCCCAACAACCGCCCAACAACCATTTGACCGTCTTGGACATGCTTGTTAGCGCGAGTTTCACAGCATACTTTGCGGCAATGGGGAAACAAACAAAGTCGCTGTCACCTCCCACTTGAAATTCATTTCAATTAAACTTTTTCTTTTTGGCCCAAACTAACTGCTGAGTCGAGCATGGCGCATAATAGGCTAAATGCACGCAATGGCCAAAATGCGAATACAACAAAAACAACGGTAACAGCATTTAATGGACGCTTGCCACTCTAAGCGGTGGCAAACGAAGCACCCAGCCCTTTCCCATGGCGGGGCGCCGAATGCAGCGGGAGTAACGTCTTCTTTGGACATTTTGGCACTCAAGCTGAAAACGGCAAACATTTTTCTCCTTCTTTTTATATGCCCTGAGACCATGGCAAATGGGTAAAGAGAGTATAATGTTTCTTTAGAAACGTATGTAACAGGCAGCATATAGAGAGAGAGAGAGAGAGTTGAAATATATATTCTCATAAGCAATACGCAAATCGAGCTCTCCTTTTTATTTTGTAAATATCTCCTGCAATTGTCAAATTATCAATAAAACTCGATTTTGAGATTTTGTTTTTTAAGAATCAGTCAAAAACTATAAGAGCTAGGCTCATTTTATGAGTATTTTACTTCTTGAACACCTTCCTCCGTTCACCCTCAAATAACTTAATAAAGCTAAGTTTTTTAATTAGAGCTAGGCTAGTTTGCTATATACACACACATTTGAATGCCATATCTAGATATAGAACATTTTCTTAAGATCAGACTATAAACTCCGACGCTAATCAAACACAACTGCGGCGTGTGTGCGTGGCTATGCGTGTGTGTGTGTTTGTGACTTTTGGTGGGAAAGCTAAAATGTTTGTAAATCTAGCACGTCGCGTGATTTTAGGGTATCTGCCAATCGGACACTACTGACTAAATAAATTTAACTTGGGTTCTTTTTCTATTTTTGGTGCTGCCTGCAACGCTTGCACCGCTGCTTGGAAAACTTTGTGCTGCAATTGAACGATTTTCGACTTGAAGACTGCTGCGCACCTTTGCAACCATCTTAAAACCAGGCCAGGCTGGTAAGTAGAGAGTGAGGGAGAGGGAGAGGGAGAGTTCCGGGCCCTGGGCACTCAACCGTCAATACGTGATAAAAGTTGCTGCCGTTTCCGTTCGCCGTAAAAATTCACTAAAATATTTCAAATGTGCGTGCAAAATTCGACAAAAAGCTCTTCCATCTCTCTCTCTCTCTCGCACTTTCTCTGCCAATATCTCTCAAACACTCTGCCTTAGTTCTTCTCTGAATGCCTCTCCTAAATATTGTAGTTTTTCGTTTGGCAAGTCAACCAACTTGTTAAAAGGTAATTGATACAAAATGACGTTGAAATTCAGGTTGAACTTAGAGTTTAATTTATTTTCTGTTTTCTTTGGACTCTATACACACGATATGTAGCATGTTGTCATTGGCTCGCATCAAGTTTTCTTAAGCCATAAACTGTTCAGGATTTACCAATAGTTCAGAAGCTCCATTACCCCGACTCGATCAACCATTATACAATCCTGTTCCTACGCTTATTCAAATGAAGCTGAATTTCTTTCCAGGAAGAGTATCTGCTCTCTGCCCGTCCGTTTAAAATGTCTTTACATACATAGTATTAAGAAATTTATAACATTGCAAAGGTTCACATGTCTGGCTCACATCTGGAACACCCTTTTGCAGAGCCTGCTCATTGGGGCGTCGCTGGCTGTGAAGCAAAGTTAAGTTAAGACAAATTAACTCATCAGCTCCTTCTTCTTCAAACAATACGGGAAAATAATGCTGACGACGCCATCATCAACGATGCCCAAAGACAACGGCATACGGCTGAAGAGCACTGTAGGGGGGAGGGCCATCCGGAGTTACAGAAACACCTGTCTGCGCAGTTCAGCAAGAGGAAAGCAACTGCCGGATGCGCTAGGCAGAGTATTAATGTATATAGTTGACTTATTGCATACTGTTGGAGCTCGCCGAGCTGTTGGACAAGAAACCAGATCGTAGAAACACAGAGTAGTGGCAGGAGGGAATTGGCATTGGATTTGACTTATCCCACATCAAGCTAGAGTGGACATGGTTGCTGCAGGAATCGAAGATAATGAGCATATGTATTTGCCTCAGATTTGGCAGACAAAGAGAGGAAGGGATGTTGTGAAGAGTCCGAGGTGTCAGGTATACAGAGTGAGTTATAATATGTAAGAGCCGGGCACAAAAGGAGCACACACACAAACACGATTTGCTGGTCGATCTGGGAGACATCGATTTTCGCGGCCTGCGCGCCAGCTGGCGGATATACACAAATATTTATTTCAAGTTTCAACTTCTAGCTTCAATAGAAGCGAAAAAAAAAATTGCATTCATGCGGAGAGACGAACGGACAGAAAGACGAATATGGCAAAAAACCAATAGCCTCTTATTTACTTTGTGAACCAAGTATTAAAAAGAAGAAAAAAAAAATGGAATCAGTTTGTCTATGTCTAACTGTTTGTCCAGATGAGCGGAATTCCTATTCATGCTATTGCGGAAACGGCCATATTTGCGGTAGATAATCGGTTTTCGTGTTGAACTAGGGGTGGTCTGGCTGGGCATGTCCGGGCCGGGCAGGGCCGTGCCGAGCCGGATCTGGGGCGGGTCTGAACAGGGCGAGTCCTGAGCAAAAGGTTCGCTGACGCAGCTGCGGTTAATGCTGCTGCGGTTGCCGCTTGCTTGCCCCTATTGGGCGTTAGGCCTACCATGTTCTTAGCTTGGGCCCAGTACAGAGTGAACTTTGACCACTGGCGTAGCGGCTGTCGGCTGGCATAACGTTTTGTAAATGAGCAAACTCTAGCCACACCTCAAATGCAAACTGCTGACGTACCATAATTTGATCCAGCATTGAGCCATTGTGCAGCAGACAGCAAGCGACCGGAAAGCCATTCAGTCATCGGCCCAAAAAGTTAGCCAAACAAAATGGCACAAAACGGACCAGCTGGCCAAGAGGATGTGGCTTGGAACTGGCCCATAGGGGCCGGTCAGCTTGGCTGCTTTCCTTGCCCACTTGACTGCGCGCTGCTCCGATGCTGCGGTAACCTTTTAATCGAATTAATTGCATAAAACTCTTAAGTTTCTGCTGAATGTCTCAATACCCATACACAAGGAGGACGCACAAGGGGCAGAGAGCAAATTCTGTGGGGACTGGCTGGCTCCGCACAGACACAAAGGCATACGCAAATGGCTTTCAAAGTATCTCGGCTTTGAATTAAAATTGCACTTAAAATGGTTTTCATTATGCGCTCTGCGCCTGAGCTTCCTGCAGACTGCAAAGGTCCTCAACCAAGCCAATCTGCAGTCTAGGAGCCGGCATGTGTGGCAGCCACGACAGCAATCGAAAGTCAAAGTTCTAATCGAATCGGGCTACGATGGGCATCAATCAATCGATTAAATGTGCACTTTAAGTGTCCTTATGAATTAAAATATTGCCTACGACTTCAGCGAAAGCACTTGCAACTGTTGCTTAAGTGTTGTTGGCATAAATGCATATTTCAATTAAGCGCAGAAGTTTGTTTCAATTAAAAAAATCAATTCTAAGCATTTAATCTTGACACTTGGGAGGACTTGGTGCAGGTAAGAAACCGACAAAACTTTCAGTCAAAAAGCTGAAGAACGAAGGATTATTGAATAAAGTGAATGTACTTGTGTATGTACTCGATAGCCATGTCCATCTTCTTCTTCGTCTGTCCATCTTGAAGGCTATAACAGATGGAAACTTTATGGGCAAATACTCAACTTCCTTGCATCGATCTTAAAGCATAAAGGTTTGGGTAAAAAGGGATAAGGAGGCAATACATAGATGAAAAGCGAGTAGCTACAAGTCCGCTACTTCCAGCCACTGCAGTGGGTTTCACTTTCGAAGTGGGGCATACTTTTAGGATTATTCTAAAATTATATGAAAGTGAAATATAACTGGATCTGCTATGCTCACTTCATACGCACAAGAATGGGCGTATTTGTGTATGTAGAAAATATCAAAGTCTGCTTCCGTGAAAGTTTTCGTTTTACTTTAGCTTTAAAAAAGCTCGGAATGTTCTGTAAAAAACTTAATTTTGCAGGCGACCTTCGGTCAAAATGCTCGTCACACACTGCGTATGCGTTTTGTGGCTTGCGGTAGTTCTCTTTTAGCTCCTTTTGCCAGCAAAGCCCCAATGCATTTAGCAGCAGCAGCCGCAGCTAAATAATAAAAATAAAAAAACACTCACACACATTTCGCATACGCAGCGTTGTCGTGAGTCTTTTAGCCTTGGCAAAGCCACAAATGTAAATTGCGTTTTATATATTTTAATTCGCACATTAATGGTTTGGCATGCAGATGAAAATGAAAATGCGAAAAGCCAAACCCTTTTGAGCGCAGGTAGAAAGGCAGAAGTGCAACACTGCTTCCCCCCTCTCTCTCTCTCTCTCTCTCTCTCAGCAACTCTCTTTCACTCAGTCTCTTTGCCAAATGCATGCAAAAATATAATAGAAATAATATGCACCTTATGTGCCAGTGGCAGGTCGAGCAGCTGCCTAGGAAACTAAACTAGAGCCAAAGGCGATGGCTGCCTGGCAAAGGACTTCTCGGCAAGAAACTGTTTGGGTGCCTGGCTGCCTGGCTGCCTGGTTGCCTCTGAATGCCAGCATATTCAGATATGCAATGGACATGACTGAAAACTTGGGTTCCTGCTGCTGCTTCTGCACCAGCTCCGGCTCTCAGGCGGACTGTTTTGTGGTCGCCGTTGTCAGCGTGCTTGGCGAGGCTTAACTTTGGCTGCTATGTGTGCGTGTGTGTGAGTTGCTGTTGTTGCAGTTTCAACTAAATTTGCATGTATGTGCCGGTCAGTGTCAGACGACCCTTATGCCGCTCCTATAGCTCCTGTGCCTGACACCCTGCCATCATTTCTCCACACCCAGCTACATTCCCAGCCTGTGTGAAAAATGTAATTTCAACGTTATCCTGACGTAATGCCAACGTTATCTGCGTCCACACACAGCCATGCTACGTACACACGTACACACACACACACACACACACACACACACACATAAGAGGTAAGAGGATGAGTGAAAAAGAGTGCGCGGGGGATGCAGGCGGGCATTGCATATGTTGTAGCTTTGCTGTTGTTTTGCAACATTTTGTTTACGCCGTTTTGTTGGTCTTTGGCTGCTGCAACTCTTTCACTCCATCGCTTTCTCTATCTCTCGCTCTCTCTCTCTCTCTCTCTCTCTATATATATATATATATATATATATATATATGTCTCTCTCTTTCGCGCTCGTGTGCAGCTCAGTCAGATTGTTAGTTACGGATTTCGGTTTATATTTATTGCATAATTTTGATGCCATAAAATGGAATTTGTCATAGCAAAATTGTTTTGAATTTTAATTTACTCGTTCGTCATCAACGACAACGGCTGCAAGGAGAGAATACAACAATACAAACAACTAAAACTGCAACACACACAAACACACACACACAGAAAGAGATGACTGCAGTCTAAGCTGTCAACACAGCAACAACAACAACAGCACTGGTTATAAACAGGCTGGACGCTGTCAACCGGAATATACTTTACCTTGACACTAACGCACATAAGTATGCTATGAATTTTGTGCCAGCTCTCTGTTGGCCACTTTGCTGCCGTCGTTTGTTTCAAATTAATTACCGATTGCAGCAACGTTTAATACAAGTTGTATGTATGCGAGAGAGAGATAGAGAAAGAGAAAGTGTGAGAGAGAGCGTGATTGAAAGAGAGCGAGAGCTGGGAACAGCAAGGATTGGCCAGACACAACATTGTTAGGTCTTCAGGTTTTGTTGACTATTGAAATACGAAACTCTATTGTAACTTATGGCATTTGCTTTTTGTGCTGCACTTTTGTTGGCTACCAGCCACATTCCCGCACCCACGCCCACGCCCACGCCCACATCCATGTTCATGTGCTGTCTGGGCCGAGTTGAAAGTGCACTTTGATTTCTCTAAACAAATAGTGCAAAAAGTAGCAGCAGCAGCCGCCGCAAAATCAAAAATAAACCGAAGAACAAAACTAAACAGATTGGGCGATGGCAGCAGGGGCAGAGCTTGAGTATAGATTGAGAGATTTATGTGTGTGTTTTTATTTGCGTGTAAATGTATGTGAATGTGTGGAATGGAAACACTTCTGTGGATGCGGGCATGCAACACTTTGAGTTACTCCAGACTAGAACACGCCGCACTCTACGGAAACGTGTCAATTTTCGTTTTTAATTGCACAAGTTGCTACTCACGTATACCCCGCAAGCGTTCCAATTATGGGCTAGCTAAAATATAATTTTAGCTGTCGGCCCAAATTGGTGGATTTGACGTTTGCTAATAACCCTGTCAGGTCTAAATCGCTCTCGCTGTAGCCTGTGCCACGTGGCACGTTCGCCATAATTCGGCAATTGTCAGGCAGGCCAGCGGGCCAGCAGCGACTTCCCTGGCCGTTGTGCCAGCTGCTCTTTGAAGCTGACTCCGAGCATTGAGAGTGTGCCAACCAAATTAGCAGTCAAGTCAAAGCAGCTGTGTGTGCGTGCGTGCGTGTGTGTGTGTGTGTGTGTGTGTGTGTGTGTGTGTGTGTGTGTGTGTGTGTGTGTGTGTGTGTGTGTGTGTGTGTGTGTGTGTGTGTGTGTGTGTGTGTGTGTGTGTGTGTGTGTGTGTGTGTGTGTGTGTGTGTGTGTTTGTGTGGGGTGGTTGGGGGCACAAGGGCACAGCCTTGTTGTCATACGATTTTTCTACAGAGACGCCTAATTAAAATGGAGACCTGCAAAGTGCAGCATCGTGTGTTTTATTGATTGCCATTGGCATTGGCATTATCAAAGGCAACTTGGCTAATTGACGTAAAAGTAAAATTACACATTTAAAGCTTACCTCAGCCAGATTGCAATTGTTGCAGTTTGGGGGAAACAGTAGTTTAAAATATTTACCTGCAAATAAAGAAAAATATTACAATTAATACAAAACATATTTTAGAAATAAAGTGCAATTTGCATAAGCCATAAGCAAACGCTGCAAATGTATAACAAAGCCCGAAACAATATCAAAATTAATTTGCATTGCTTTCAATTTTCACAAAAACCCTTAGCATTTTGCATTATGTAGTTGCAGTTAATTTTATTATTGCCCCTCTATTTATAAGCTGCCATACAAAAGCGCAAGCACATGTTCACACACACATACACACAGTTTGCCAGGTTTAATTAAAACATTTTATTGGTTGCGCTGTAATGGAGGTACTAAGCTAATTACAATAACATTTTTAGCATAGTGAACTTGCCAACTACGATAAGAACAAAAACTATTGCAAGAGCAAATGCATATTTCCCTGGCTGAGATTCCATTGGCTGTGTTCATTTCTTTTCAACTGCGCGCTTGAGGACCGACACCACGTGAACAACAATAAAGGAATGAAAAGTAAGCAAAGCCCGTGTTTTCAACCGACTGCGCAATACTCTGTTTAAAGTGCCTCGGCAGCTAACAAGAGGTCGAGCAAATATTTACTTGATTATTGATTCAAACTGTGACTGGAGAATATATATTGTTTTGCAAGTTGTGGCAGTGGGCATGGCCCCATTGCTGTTGGCTCAACCATTGGGGGTGGTCTAAGCATTAAAGGGGAAGAAAACTTGGCCCGGCCAGAGCCGCTCAATGCCCGCTAGTCTCATATAATTGAAGCTTATTGCTGTTCTACTTGTTCTTGTGCTCTTTTTATGGCAGCTACTTATAAAGAATCAGTAGTTGCTGTGACGGAAAATCAACTTAAACAAAGAATCATAAGTCTTGTTTGCGGAAAAATCAACTTTAAAGTGCTACTTTTCAGCTCATTCATTGTTTTCTATACAAGCCGACTTTGATCTGGCTAGATATGTTGCCACAGATAGATTACCTCAAGTATGTGGATTATGTGCAAAACAAAGATTGTGTTTGGAACATGTTGGCTGCGCAAGCTTTATGTCCTTCCTCTATTTTTTGTCCTTTTTCTGTCTCCTGTCCCAATGGCATTATCGGGAACAGGCATTTCTATTGAAAGGCGAATGCTACTCGCATGCCACCACAAAAACACACATATGCGTTTGTGGTTGGTGGCATTGGTGGTTTAGTGGTGCACGCCATTTGGCTGCATTTAAAATAAAGCTGTGTGCGTTTAGTACACGACAACATCGACGACTGTCTTTTGTGCAATGTCTGCTTCAGCTGCGCAGCAACTTTTCTTCAGCTTTTTCTCTTACCTCACGCTTCTACACACGCCCCGCTCGGCACTAAGTGTGTAACGCTCTGAGCCGCATTAAATATTTGTATACCCTGTACTTAAGGAAAAGTGGGTAGAAAATGGTACGATGGTGCTTTGTGGATGTGCATGTAACAGACAGAAGGAAGTTACATCGTCCCTGAAAAGTGTAGATACAGCCACTGATAAAGAGTGTGCATGTGTGCTTAGATGCATGCGCACGCGAAAGCTCGAATGGAAAACAGGGTATCTTCTAGTCGGACTCTCTCGGCTAAGGCACTCTCACTTGTTCCACTTGCATTTTGTGCAAGCTGCTTTCATTTGCAGTCGCATTCGTTACGAATTTTCCTCAACTTATGGAAAATACACACTCACCCACACACCCACACACACACACACACACACACACCCACACACATTTATAGAAATGTCTACGTCTGTATGTGCGTGCGTGTCGGCAACTAATCTTATAAATCCCAAAGGTAAATATACACAAACTAGGAAAACGTTTAAAAAGAATTGCTCATAACTTATCTTCTTCTTTCGCTTTGTCTATGTATGCATCTGTGTGTTTGAGGACTTGAATGTGGCACTGCAATATCATTCACAGTACCGGTTTTCTTTGAATTTTATACCATACTGTTTGTAGCCCGACTGGCTGCATTTTATTTCCATTTAATTTGCAGTCCGGCCGCACTGTGGAAGTAAACCCAAGCCCAAGCTCAGCCCCAGCCTCAGGTCGACTCACAGATACACCAACACATGGTCCAACAGTGTAGCAGGCCGGCCAACTGGGGGCAAACACTTTATTTACCATTCGCAATAAATGTTTAATAAAAGATAAGAGCCCGGCAATGAATCCGAAACGAACAAAAATCGAGACATTCTACGTTTAAATTGATCTCTATATATAAAACTGTTTGTCCTGACTTACTGACTGACTGACAGATCGGTGATCAACGCACAGCCCAAACCATTCACTGTAGTTACCTTAAGTGATAAAGGTGCACCCTAAGACGAGTCTTGGGGAAATTCCAGCCGTATGTGTGAAAAAATGGCGAAAAACGTTTGTACGAAACTTTTTTGTTTACCATCTGATTGGCCTCAGATGAGCAGATCTACTTGGCTCTTGATGCAGATCAAGAAAATATACACAGTTAACACACATTTTTTATTACTATTTAATATTAACACAAAACTCTTATATCTTATGATCCCTCAGCGCAACGGCAAATGAAATTATAATAAGTTGTTGACAAAACAAATGAATAGTATTTCGGCTTTTGGTAAGGTTGTCGTTTCCGATTGTAATTTCCTGTTAGTCTTTCACTTCATTTACGCCCAGTGTTGGACAATATTTGTGGAAAGGTGTTGCGGCGCTTGGCAGCACACCCACTAATGTCAACACACAAACACAGACAACGAAACTTCGTCTGCGACTTATTTGCCGAATGGCACACAAATTCGATTGGCGACGACGACGACAACGACAACAACGATTCCGCGCTGGCAATTGGCAACGGCAGAGCGGAGCCAAGTTATTGAGTCACTGGACCCGCGTGCCAAGTGAGAAGGAAGTTAGAGTTGTTAAGCTGCTTTCGGCGCACTATCTGCTGCAGCGCAAACAAACACAGCAGAGAAACAGAGAGAGGGAGAGAGAGAGAGAGAGAGAGAGACATATGCGCACACACGAGCTATGGCTTGCCATGCTGCATTTGTTGAAAGTGGTCAAGAGATGGCTTCAATGTTTTGCCATGTTGCTTTTTCAAATTTGCAGCAGTCCCCACACCACAGGACACCACACCACACCACACCACAGCACCACACCACATCGCACCGAACCACTGCTCAAATTTGCAGCACCACTTGCTCTTTTTCCTGTCACCCACTCTTTGCATGTCTCTTTTGGTCTTCGCCTTGTATTTGTGTGCAATTTTTATGCGCTACTAAATCTCCCAAATGTGCATCGCACATCGTTGCGTATAAACTAGAATTCAGGGTTGGAAAGCGGCTTTGAAATGAACACGTTCGGACAAAGCAGCATGGTAGGGAGACATAAGTTCTTTCAATCTCTAAACTATATTTGGACATTTAAATAAAAAGAAAGAAAAACAGTTTTAGGCACAGCTAAGAATCTTTAACTTTAAGTTGGTACAAAATGCAGCATCCTCGTGTCAATTACTGAATTTTGCAACACTGGAACTAGGCCAATTGGAAAATGTTTAAACTTAACCACACAAAAGAATGAATTGAAGTACTTTTGTCGTACGTTTGTAATACGCTTTAGATTGAATTTTTTTATTTTCTATGCTTCATTATATGTCATTTAAGTCCATACAGATCAATGATGCTTGATAATATTCGTGCTCGGCCAAAGCACTTGATATATTAGAAATTTAAACCTATTTTGTTTAATTTTCTTTTCAATTTGTTGACCTCCCAATTATGCAGCTCGTTTATTGTGTGAAATATTTGTGCTTTGCCTTGGCTATATAGAATTATAAATTCATGGGCGAACCCGTTGAGTGTTTGGCTCCCTGGTAGTGCAAATGTGTTTAACCATTTTAGTTTGGCCTCTGCCTTTGACTCGGACTTCTTTACAGTCTGCTTTTCAGCTTTGTCTGCATGCATTTATTTTTGTCTACCAAATTATTATTATTTTTTTTTAAGGTCCACACAAGCACACATCATAAATATGGGCGCCCAAAAGTGTCATTTTGTCGTTTATTTCTGGCTGCATAGAATTTACGTACATATTTCTACCAAGGGAGGCGATATGTATGTGGCATTTTGTTGATGTTGTTGCCATTATGAAACACCCCAGCAATTCAGCAGAGGCAGGCAAGACCAGCAAGGGCGAACCCTGGAAGCTCCCGAGAGTTATTTTAGTAGAACAAAAAAATCTGCTATAAAAATGCATAAAAAACATAAGCTGCAAATGGATTTAATGTTGCCATGCAGATATTGCTGATGCTGTTGTTGTTGTTGTTGTTGTTGTTGTTGTTGCATAAGTATTATTTCCATTATGCACTTTGGAATGCACATGCAAATAACGCGCGGCGCGTTGCGTATACGCAATGTCAGCATTATTCATTAATCAAAGTGCGAGAGGTGCGAGAAAATTGTAGATAAAAAAAAATAAAAAACGATTATTAAGAGCCTGGCAAATTGCTGCAGGACAATTCTTTAGCCAGCACATTTTTGTTTTAATTACCCATTACGCATCGCTTAGTCATTAAGCTCGTGTACGGTTCACACTCGCTATAACGACAGGCCATACACTCACAGCCACAGTTTGCATGCCTGTGGTGCATTATTTAAGTGTTGTTGCGCAGCAAATTAATTAGTGCCAGCACATGCAAAAAATGCAAAAAATATTTATATAATTTGATCTTTTTTTTTTGGCCACTTTGCCTTTTTCTACCTTTGCTGGCAGTTTATGGCCCTTGCTGTGAATATTGTTGATATCAAATAGAATTGATAAAAATAAATTAGATATGTATATTTTTGGGCTTGCCATCAGCTTGAAGAGGAAATAGTTAAGGGATTGCAATAGAATTTGAGTAAAGTCTTAGCTTAAGCAAATCCAACTACAACCTAGAAAGAAGAGTATCAGCTCTTCTGCATGCCGTTGGCAGCCGTTGCATTCCTGTTGTTCGTTTCACGCGTCGTATAAGTGATGTATAGTTTGATTGTGTTGCGATGCGACCGCAAATTGAATAATTGCATGGGTTTTTTTAAACGAGTACGGCTTGCTAATTTTCCCACGCTGCTTTGGCAAGCAGCGAAGTTGTTAGATGTGCCTTAAGAGCGGCATAGAAGGGCGGGCGATTGGTCGGCTGGGCGTTTGGCTCGGGTGGCCGGGAGAAAACAAAATGTGGGTGCAACATGAAGTCGTCTGTGGTGAGCCAAAGGCAGCGCACTAAATCACGATAATTGAATAAAATTGCATGTCAACCGTGGATTAACTCAAACAAAGAGACGAGCCAAAAGGAAAAAAAAAAAAACAGAGTGAGAAAGTAATCGTTTGAAAATAATATAAAAATTGCATTGAAATGATCAGTTGAGAAAGTAACAGCAAAAAAAATAAAACAACAAAAAGCAAACTCCGAGCGAGTGAAGTCGATGCAACTCCACAATAAACCCAGACCTTTTTCTGTCTAGTCTTACACGGGGCTCAACAGCTTGCATCGACCGACAATTAGTTGGGCTCCAATTGAATTAACAGCGCGCAAATTACATCGAGCCAAGCCACCCAAAACATGCCTCAGAGCAGACAAACAGAACCAAGCTCATAAAATAATTGGGTTGGCGAAGATTTTAAATGCCTGGCAGATACTTAACCAGCTAATATATCGATGACAGCTAACTGATAAAGTGGCTGCCCTCGAATAAATATTTGCAGCCTGCAGCCATAATGCTTTCGGGCTATCAGAATATACCGAACAAGGCTTCGCCTCTAGCTACAGATAAAGAATATGATTAAGCAAGACCTGGTAGTGTGTCTGCGTTAAGGCCTGATGCGTTTCGATAAAAAATCAAATTGCCCGCATTGAATATTGCAAATGGCGAAGAAATGCAGACAGCTTCGTTTTACTTTTGCTTAATTGTTGCTAAAGCGCCAGTAAATGCATGCGCAGGCCAACTTAAAGTAAATTAATTAATATATATGTATATATATATATACATACTAAAATAAAATACTATTTAATGAAAATAAAAACAGCGAACAACGCAAGTTGAATGCCTCTTTGTGGCACACCCAGGCGCATTAAGAAACCAAAATGCATTGCCATATTAAGCATCGAAAATGTCTGCAACAACAACAATGACAAGAAACACAGCAACAAAAGAAGGCGAGAGCAATGTGTGCACATTTTATTTTCATATTTATGACTTGTGCTTGCGAGACTTTTACAGCGAGCAGCAAAAGTTTCAATTTCTGCAATTGTTAAATTTCTGCACGCACAACATATAAAGATGAACGAAATACGCACACACAGACACACACACACACACACACACACACACACATACAAATTGCAACGATGTGAATGACCAGAGCCAGTTCTCTATCCAAATTCAAACCCCAAACCCAAATCAACAACGACTGGCAACGCCTGTAGATGGGGGATGGCAACTCTGCAGACGCTGCCGCCACTTGAACACTTTGACGTCAGTTGGTGTTGTGAAAACCCTGTGATTCTTTCAGACTAAAATGGGGCATATCATCGACGAAATATTGTTCATCAAATGAAGTGAAGTTTAGTTAAGTTATTTAATAAGAAATTACATTTCGTCAGTTAGTTTTGGATTTAACGAACAGCTTGGTTGGTTAGCAATTATTTTAGCTAGTTTTTAATAGCTGTAGAGAGCTTTGTTCCGCCAATTTTTCACAGTTGCGGGTGGAATTTACACAACCACTGAAACACATTTGCATTCATTTTTTATGTATAACAATAATTTTGAGGTGAATTGCACGACTTTTTTAAACTTCGGTCGCAAAACCGTTGACCCCCATTATCCACCCAGGAGGGGAGAGCAACACGCCTCGAATAATTTCCATAAATATTTGTGGAAATGAGTTTGAACTCGAAATTTCGCCCAGCTAATCTTTGAACCCCATTTTCTAGCACGAAGGGGTGCATTGGCTTAAATGGTTGAGACCCCTCTCAAAGATCTTAAACAACAAGAAATTTCCATGCAACAGCTTTCCGCGAATTTTTCACATTTGCGGTGGAAAGTTTTTTTTATATCTGTCAATCTGTCAGTATGTTAATCTCTTCCTTAATAATAACTGAATAACTATCTTTATATACGAATAACTAAAAACCAAAGTGTGTTTCATTTTTGTGTAAATAAACTTCGGACCTCGAGGCAGCTAAACAAAAATGTATAGCTGAATAACTTTTCTTAGTAAAGCAAATTTTAATATAATTAAGTAAAAAAAAAACGGACATTATCTGTATTATATATATTACCATATATTACCAAATTTATATGTACATTAACAATCATATCAAATATTTGCCAATCTTTCAACGCGAATCACAATGCGAAAATGGACTTGGCTTGATGGATATATTTCTTCTAGAACAATTGCAGACAAACATCTGATTTGAAGTCCCAAATGGAAGAAAGTAAATAAACACACACAGCTTTCAATTTTTTGATTTTTTAGGGTATCTTGTGGTCTATCATATGCTACTGACTGCAGAATGCAGCAACTGTCAGAGTCATTGTCGTTGTCGTTGTCATCATTGTTTTCAGTGTCTGTTTCTGTATGGTTATGGCTGTTGCCTTTCTTGTTGTTGTTGTTGTTGTTGTTGACTTTGTCGCTGTTTTTCGCCTCGTAATACGTGTTAGAAAATGCGACAACGTTGACGAATTTTCGATATCAATTTGACTTGCTGAGCACGTCTAATTAAATCAACATTGTTGCGACTGTTGTCAAAGTCGCCTTTATGTGCTTTTGGTGAATTATACGATGATGATGCTATATACACATATATATATATATATGTATACAGCTGATACATGTATATAGAAGGTCGATTGCAGCGATGAAAATTCAATTACTCCAATAAGCAAGCCAAGTGTCAAAGAAACAGAATTATGATCGACAAATGTCAATTTCAATTAAACGCGCCAAAATGCGTAAATGCCAGAGTGTGCAAAAAGGCGAATCAGAATCAACAGCAGCAACTGCCTGACTCTGACTGCGAATCTGAATCTGAATCTGAATGAGAATTAGAATGAGATGAGAGAGAGAAAGAGAGAGAGACAGATTGGGGCCAGCCTATTGCCACGTTCAAGGCCAGGGAAACGGAGCAGGGCCAGTGATGCGAGCAAATGGAGCAAGTCAGGCGAGTCAAGTGAGACCAAGCTCGAGAGCTGTTGAGAGTTCATTCGAATTGGTTTCAGTTCATGTGCCGATTGACATATTTAGTTTTTTGCTCTTGTTGTGGTTGTAGCAGCAGTGCATTAGTTGATATAGATGTGTGCCTAAGCCATATCTGCATTGCATTGCGCACTGCTCATCGAATCTGGGCGTGTTTGGAATGCGGCATATACAGGGCGCATACGTGATTTTTGCAGCCAGCCAGGCAGTCAGGTTTAATGTGACACAGTTCAACTGAAAAGCTGCTGCTGCTGCCGCGGCTCGTTCCTCGCCTAGGCCACTTGCTCCTGTCCACCAAAGAGCTGGACTATAATTAAGGCTGTGCTGAAATTAACAATTTCCGCTGCAACCCGTTTTGCCAGGCTAATTTGAAAGCCTGTTTTCGTTTAGTTATTTACATGATGTTCGCCTTGTTTGCCGCTGCTGTCAATGACTCTTTTTCTATAAATTATCATCAATTGATATGGACAACAGCGGAAACTGAACGAACACACACACACACATGCTCGCACACGCCATTGCCCCTTCACACTCGCTGGCTTTCGTTCGACCTCCTTGTCCCCGCTCGCTGATATGTCATTCAAAAGAAAAGTGTCGCTCGGTGTTGTTTGCTGGCAAATCAATTTGCCTGGTGCACACAAATCGAATTGAGTGTTGATTTATTGGCCATGATCTGATTTTGAGCAAACAAGAAAACCCATTTAGCGACATGTCCAGGAATAAATAAACCAATATACGACACGACCGCAACACCGCAGCTCACAGTATATTGCTCTGAGGGGCGCCAGGCAACGAGATGGGATCGGAAGGCGTGTAGCGGGCAGCGGGCAGCGGGCGGTATATGTCAAATGCCGCACATAAATCTAATTGAATTAGCGTACGAACATCATATCAAAAGCTGCGCGTATGTCCAACAGGAGAACTGAATTCGCTCCAGAGCGGGGGTTCGGGCTAGGGTAGCTGCTGTTGAAGTAGCTGAAACAAGAAATTTACACTTCAAAATCAAAAGACACACTGGGGCAAGGCAAGGCAGCAGCCGGACGGGTGGCTCGGGGCGGTGGAACGCGTTTGGCGCTATGGTGTGAACAAACAAAAGTTGAACGAACTCCGATCTGATGATGCTGATGTGTGTGCGTGCGTGTGTGTATGCGTTAAATTGAATGCAATACGGCAAAAGATACGCAATGATTTGGCCATGACGTGGACTTGGCTAAAACTTGCTCACAGCATATCTGCCCAAATAATTTGCACAAATATTTGCTTTACATTCTAAATAGTCGCAACTATTTAAAATGCGATATACATATGTAAATTTATAAAGGGTACGCTTTAACAGTTTGCCATTGGAATTCATTTGATTTTCTACTTCAAAGTAATTTTTGTATATCTAAATATACATTTAATTTAATGCATATGTATGTATATATATATATATATATATGTATAAATAAGCAATGAAATAAAATTGTGGAAAACGAGCGGTTAAATGCACGTTATCTTCTTTTAGTTTAATCTAAATACATTCGTTTTTATTCACTTGATAAATTTGGTTACTAATTGGTTTAATGATACATTTCCGTTCTTATAGTTATGAACGAGATCTCACGCACGTCCCTTCGCTTCTGTAGTTCTATCTTAATAAAATGGAATGTCTAAAATAAATTCAAGGTTGAAGCTCATTCTTAGTAATGACATCGAAATCGTTGATATACAATCATCATCATATTGATACTGATGTAATAATGTATTTCAGCACACATTATTTGCGATATGGGCACGAGTATATTGTCGTTAATGCTCTATACTCGGCCTAAGAAAGATCGGGCAACTTCTTCAGTGGCCGCCACGCCGATAAGCTGCTAAGGCTTCCGAATGCGGTGGCCCGGGTCCTGGCTGACCCCATCACACAGAGACGCCTTCAAAGCTAACGCCACTGCGACCTTTTCGTCGGCGTATCATTTAACTACGCAACAGTATTAGGATATGTCCCCATTGTTAATATCTAGTCATTGCAAATACTCCTCCTCATTAAAGCTACACAACGTTCTCAATATAGCTCACTTCATAGTCTTTCGCTTGGTAGAGATCAAAAGAAACTCATCGATTCCAGCGCGTAAAAAATACAATTGGAAATGTGATTGATATATTGTTGAATTAAACACTTCTTAATAGCTGGCAACACAACACTTTAGATGTGTGTGCGTTGCCACCATGTTACAATCCCATCCAATCCATTTAGTTCCATGCCATTGTTGTCTTCGGCTAACAAAAGCTAAATACTTATTGCTAAGCAAATTGATTTTCACCCTGTACAAAGTTTCGCATATTACCATGTAATCCTGCGACAGTTTTTCTTTGAATCTGCCGCTCGTTATATTTTATGGCTGGCGAGTAATTAAATCCATTTTAGTTTTATGTGAAAACAATTTTCGCGCTCAATTATGCGCCAGCTTAATTTCATTTCATTTATACACACATCCATTCATGTACATGTGTGTATTTTTTCTTTTTGTTCACTTTTTTAACTAGCCAAAAAAAAGAGAAGTTGTTTTCATTGTTTGTTGTTGTTGTTGTTGTTGTTGTTGCTGCCGCTGTTGTAAAAGCATTTTTGACGCATTTTCTACCACTTAGTTTTATGCGGAACCCTATTTTTGTTTCCCTTTGCTGCCGGCCAGTATACCTTTTTTTTTTTGATTTTGTTGCGCAATTTGAACCTACACTAGCTGTCAATATGTTAGTGAAGCTGTGTGTGTGTGTGTGTGTGCGCGCGTGTGTATGCGTGCGTATAACTGCCGGCGCAATGCTTGAAATAGACTAAACTGGATAGCAACAACATGGTCCTCCATATGTATCGAAATATCTTACCCGCTGTCTTAACGCAGCAGCAGCTCGCGCAAAATATATACAAAAAAAAAAAAAAAAAAAACAAAGTAATATTTCGCCCATTTTACCTTAATTCGATCCGACTTCAATTCAATTGCAGCAGCACTTGAGTTTTATTGAATACCTTATCAACATTCAAAGAAAACGCTGCCAAAGTGTATGTAACAGACTTTCAGACTGAGAATCGAGTAGCTAAAAACATTTTACAGCACTTTTAAGGTTGATTTCAGTTTCTATATGTGAAGTGGTTGCATGGCTAGGAACTGTATTGCTTAATATCTATATCTAAGCTTTTAGTTGTTATCAAGACTTGCAAAGTGTATTGAAATTTGTTGATTATTCCGTTCAAGTCTGGTCTCTGATGTCTAGCCTTAAGATTCGATTCGTTAACGTTTTGAAAAAATCTGGTTCAGTTCAGCTTTAGATTGTCCATTTTAACCAACTAAAGTAGTGCAAGTTTCGTATTAAGGCTTGGAATTCCAATCCTAAGCCAGTTCGGTTTAAAACCGAGTTGGACTGCAAACTGCATACAAAGTTGCTGGTAATTTTATTCAAAGCTTGAACCAATGCCTCGCTTGAAGGTACGCTTTGTAAACCGTTTGAAAAAATATGGTTCAGTTAAGATTAAGGTTCGGTTGTTATTTTGCGGCTTAAGGCATGCAATTCTATGCTTAAACCGACTCGGTTCAAGCCCGGCTAAGAATGCAAAGTGTATTAAAAATTGTTGTTTATTCCGTTCACGGTTTGAACCAATTCCTCGCCTCAAGGATCCATGTGCAAGTCTTTTAAAAAAATGTAGTTCGATTCAGATGAACGATTATCTGATGTTATATTTATCCAAACTAATCTGGCTTAAACTTCGTCTTAAGTTTTGGAGTTTCAGGTTCAAAACGGGCTGGTTTAGGCCCGGTTTACAACTTGTATGATACATATTATATATGCATATACATACATTAAATGAAATAGATTTTAAAAAAATAAATAAAAAATATTTTTTTTAAAAGGAAAGAACATTTGCTGCGTGAACCGACACGTTTTCAGCTTGAGTTCTGCACGTTTCTTTTGCCATTTTAAGCAGATTATTTTATTTGCAACGTTTTTTCTCCACTTATATTTTTATTTCCACTAATTTTAATTTTTCGGTTACTTTTTGCAGAGTTTTGGCATTTATTTTTCAGTGCATAAGTCATGTGGGTTGAGTACTTTGCCATTTCTCTCGTTTTGTGCATTTCTTTAACGTGTTTAGCACTTAAAACCCTTTTTAACTGAGGCACACATACATATACACACATGCAGTTTGTACCCGCTGTTGTTGTTGTTGTTGTTGCTGTTGCTGTTGTTGTTGTTAGCTGGTCAACCTGACATGTGAGCCACAGGCACGAATACAAATGTTTAAACTGCTGTACTTTGTGGCAGTGATTGTTGTTGCTGTTGCTGTTGTGGCTGCTTCAGGCTTCTATGCACAACACCAAACCCGAGTCATAAAATAGCAACAACAACAACAACTTTGCTCATAGACACAACTGGTTAGACATTTAGCAGCCTGGAGGGGGGCTAGGCAGCAGAGGGTAGCTGCTCGCCGTTGTAGCCGGTTTTTTTTTTTTTTTTTATTATTTTACCATCCACACACACACACACACATACGGAGAGTCGGCATTTCTCTTAGGTGTACGTGTGTGTGCTTGTGTCTGTGAAAAATGCGCGCCACTGCCAAACAAATTAACAACAACACTTGAAAAAATCTCCTCCACACACATGAGCATACGTGCATAGAGCAGGAGAGCCAGAGTTGAACAAAAAAAAAATACAAATAAAAAAGGTTAGAAATTGGAACAATGACCGCCAAGTGCTGCCGACGTCGCTGCTACTGCTGCTGCTGCTGCTGCTGCTGCTGCTGCTGCTGGTGCTGCTGCTGCTGGTGCTGGTGCTGCTGCTGGTGCTGCTGCTGCTGCTGGTGCTGCTGCTGCTGCTGCTGCTGCTGCTGCTGCTGCTGCTGCTGCTGCTGGTGCTGCTGCTGCTGCTGGTGCTGCTGCTGCGCTGGTGACTGCCTCAGTTTGTTGCCAACGCCCGCGTCGCGTCGCGGTTCATTCACACATTTTTTGTTGTACCCATTTGAAAGCTTGAATTACTTTTTCTGTGCTTTGATTTTTTTGCTTCTTGTTTATTTTTATTTTTGCTGTGCTATTTTTTTGCAACTGAAATTTGTGACCTGCACTTGAATGGGATCCGATATGAGTCTCTTTCAATCATTCGAGTTTAAAACACTTTGTGCAACACAAAGCCGCACGCTTGAATGCTTTAAGCTGAACGCATATCGATGCCCATATGTAAAGGTATGGCAGGGCAGTCTTTATTTTATTTGCCAATCACTAAAAACGTTTTAACTAGATAAATATCGAAGCAACGTTTTTTTACTCTACAATTTGAATACTCTTCATACTCCATATGCGTGTTGACCGCCCAACTGCCCGATTTTGAGTTGAGGCTGGAGACTGTTGACTGAATATTTAGTTTTTGGTACTATATATATGTATATGTATGTATCTATGTCTCTCCCATTTGACAGATGGACTACAGAAGACCTCCTCTGAAGATCGCGAAAGAAAAAACTGCGAAAATCGATGTACCCCACATTTTTGGAGCTCGGTTCAGCAAATTTGACAGAAAAGCCTACCCCAAAGGTAGAACCACGCCCAAATACGCCCCACAAATTGAACAAAAATCTCATAGCTTGCGAGTCACAGGCTTGGGATTTAAGCCACCCACCAAATAATCCATCCAGAACATTTTTTTGCGGCTTCACATTTTAATGAAAGGCACGAATGCATTAGCTTATGCATAAATAAAATGATATGACGCTCTTTGGCGTGCATTAAATTAATAAATAATAAAAAGCATGTTTTTTTTTTGCAGCTACTCCTATTTAATATATTCTAAATCGATTTGCCAATCAATTAAAAGCTCATTTCATTTGTCAACTGTTCACTTGGCTGTCAAATTAAATATTTGCTTTGTTGATTGTTTGCTTAGTTATTGCAGATAATACAGATTTTGGTTAATTGCAGTTTATGTTTTGTATTCTTTTTTTTCCATCTTTTATGTTGCCATTTGTTGTTTGCTCAGTTCAAGCATAATTTAATTTAATTTCAATTTACATTCGCATTAAGTGATTTATTACTTAATGAACATTTTTTCCATTAAAACTTGTATTTTTATACCCTGTAGCCGGCGTAAATGAAGTATACATGAAAGAGGCAGTAGCCATCTCCGATCTCATATGGCATATATATACATATACTTTTTTTTGTATGTACATAAATAGCCGTAATTCTGTTGATATACACAAATCAAGAATATTTCACTTATCTATCTCCTCGATATCTTCGCCTGGTTGCTGGACTACAGGGTATCTGGTTGGTCGAACACTCTCGTCTAGAGCATTGTTACTTATTGTTATTGTATTTTAATTAAAATGTTTATTTTGTTATTTGCACGGAAAGTTCCGTGTGCATTATTGAAATTATGTTAAATTGCGTGAACTGAATCGCCATGCCAAGCGAAAAATTAATGTAAATAATACAGAGTAAAAATGTGGCTATCAAAAATGCCGAAGCACGGATGCCCTGTTGTCAAGGGTAATATATTTTGAGTGGAGTAATTTACTCGGTGAAGAACTGCATAATTATATCCAGTAATGTGAATACATGCATTCGTGTCCTAGGGTATGCTAGACTTGGGCGGAGGGTATCTTCTAGTTGGCTACTTTCGATTAGAACCGTTTGACTAATGACAAGCACTTCTAGCTACAATTTGCTTTAGTTTTGCGCTATGCAAAGTGACATATGCATGCGTACATAAGTACATACATACATATGTACATTACAACGTATAAGCCACAATATTGTAATCACATTTACTTTAAAGCCTCTCGATATTTTAAGTTAAAGCTGAAAGCTGAAATAATTTGCAATGCTTGTCGCGCAGAGATTTAAAATGTCCAAGAATTAAAACGTACTAAATGCGTGTACATATATATATATATATATATATCTGTGTACATATAGATCATTCATACATACTTTATATGCTTGTAAAACTTTCTCATTTCGACTGGCATGCATAAAATGCGCACATTTTACTTAAAATTATATATTTGGTCCGCTCATCTATATACTTGCTTACTTACTTACTTATATAAAGAAACACGCACACACATACACACACAGCAGCACACACACCCACACATATGCCACAGGCCACTGGGCACTGGCCACTGTGCTGTGCATTTTGAATTTTGCGGTTGCCCAGAGTTGATTGTTCGTTAATTGGTTTCAATGCCTCACAACCACATTGGCCGCCAGCTTCAGTTGTCATCCGTTGTATGTTGCTCGCTCTCGATTGTCGGCTGCCGGCTGCTGGTTGCCGGTTGCTGGTTGCTGGTTGCTGGTTGCTCGTCTGCAATCACAACCACATCAGACCCGGCACCACTCTTATTGCACACTACAAGTTGATGGCTTAATTCTTATGAAAGTTCGCACGTTGCTGCCCAAGGAGTAGATCAAATTTTAAATTGCTGCATTTCCATTAAATTTTGAAAAACAGTTGTTTGCCTCACAACGTTCACATTTTTCAAGGCTAACAATAATTAGCTTTTAAACGCCTGTTTTACGATTCAATTATTCGCTTAGTCGCGTGTTTTGTTCAAGTGGAAATCCAGCAATCTCTTAAAATATATTTCACTTAAGTTTTACATAAGAAACAACTGTCAACTGAAGCAAAGATTGTGAAACTATTTCATTTTGTTGCACAGTGCTCTGTTCGGCTTTTTCCAGCAGTTATTGCGCTTGAATCGCATTTCAAGTGCATAAGTTGGCGCCGTGGCACAGTGGGACGAATTAATCTTTAATGTTGCGAAATTCATATTAAAATAAGCGAGTTCTGACTTCATCTAGCTTTAAAATTTTATATGATCGTGTGAGATGCGTTGCCTGGGGATTGTAGAGCAACATTTTGCTTCATGTGGTATATAATTATTCAATTATTGACACAGATAGACAAAAACTCGAGCAGACAGGCATTGCTAGATACCTGCTATGACATACGCTTGTATTAGTTTATAACTGTCTAAAAAACTTAAAATATGTTCATTTGTTCATAAAATATTTGAGATATATGCAACACTTTTCACTGACTAAGGTGCCACTTGACTTCGTAGGTCAATGCGAAACTCATCCCGAAGTCAAGCCAACTCTCGGCGCTCGACTCTACGTAGAACCTCAACTAGGGAGTTGAAATTGGATCAAGTTGTTGCACTTTTTGCACAGTTGCAAGGGAGATGTAGAAAAAACTCCTTAATTCCAGAATTCACTTTCCCCATGTTGAATACATTTTATAAATCGGAATATTTGTGAAATGAAATCACGAATACGAGGCCGAATCGGCAGAGAAATACGGAAATACAGATACAGATACAGATACAGATACAGATACAGATACAGATACAGATACAGATACAGATACAGATACAGATACAGATACAGATACAGATACAGATACAGATACAGATACAGATACAGATACAGATACAGATACAGATACAGATACAGATACAGATACAGATACAGATACAGATACAGATACAGATACAGATACAGATACATATACAGATACAGATGCAGCTTGCGAGCGCTAGGTTATAGATACACAAACTTATGCAAATGAATGAATGCAGATACATTTACAAATGAAGATGCAGATCGGGGTCAGAAAATGTCAACTTGTCTGCTGAGCGCAAAAGCAACTCAACAAAATAATTTTGCATTTAGCATAATTTATTTCAACGTCGCCGCCTCCGACGCGTCGCAGCCGGCTTCATTAATGAAATTGTTGAAAGAGTTTACGATTGCGGGCTTGTTGCGGGTCGCTTTGGGCGGGATGGGCTCGGGTAAGCAGGGGTAAGGTTAGATGGCTTACAGAGCATTGTCAATAAGCACGAACATTTTCTTAAATTACGCGATTTGTTGTTGTTGCTGTTTTTGTTGTTGCTTGGCAGATTGTTGCAGCTGTTTGCTTTCTCTAATTGGCCGCAATGATTTTGTTAATTGAAATGATGCTCTGTCTATGTAAATTGCCTGTTGCGCTGTTGTTGCTGCTGTTGTTGTTATTATTGTTGCTAATTATGTTTATTTAGCTCATTTACTCATTAACTAATCTATTTGCCACATTTTTAATTTCTCCTAGAAATGCGCCTACTTGCATTTCACTTAAAATTTCAATTAATTTGAAAGCCATATGGTCAACAGAGATCAAAGTGTGCGTGTGTGCTTGTGTGTGTGTGTGGGGGGGGGTTGTTTAAGGCAGCGAATATGTTTACCATTTACTACAATTTATTGCGGGCCACATTAATCTTGCGAAGTAGCCAACTTTTGGCTTTTGCTTGTTGCTAGACAAAATACGATCAAGCTTCTGCCTTCAACCCTTTCCAGCCCATTTGAGTGCCTCATTTTAAGTTGTCTGCGGTTTTTATGGCAGATTTATTTTATGGCCGCCTTCATTTCGCCTCCATCAACTATTTATCCGGAGTTTGAATAGGCAAATGTTAACCGCAAAGCCACCGGCTGCACAGTTGACTACCCCGCTGCCAGATTAGCCTGCCGCCCCACCTCCCACCTCTGCCCTTTTTCCAAGCCGACTCTTTGTTTACCGGAGTAGGTGAGGAGGGAGGGGCCGCAGCTATTGATACCTCGAGTCTAGAAGCGGTTTGACAAATAGACGACACACAAATATTTACATACACATGAGCAAACACAAGAGCCTCCATATTTGGCTACCCCTCTTACACACTCGCGCTTATCAGCGTTCATTTTAAAACCTGCATGAAGACAATTTAAATTGTCAATTAGATTTGTTGATTAAAGATTGCGAATTCCATACTCATTAAGCCACACACAACTATAATTCCCTGAACTAAGCAAAAAAAAAAAAAGAGATAAGATCTTGAGAGCTTAAACAAAGCTCTAAGAAAAGTCAATGTAATACAGCTCATTAAGGCAACTATCGATAGTCGCGCCAATCGACTATTCTCATTTGCGAGGCTTCGGTATTTTCAAAATTCGAAATGGTATTATTTGAAACTAAGTACTTGTTAGTCAATCTCATGTCATCTACAATTAAGACATCAATGCTTTGTGGTGAAAGGAACGCTCGATCAGATTATCAGGATCAATGACATCTAGAAACAGATTTAATTATCAGAATCATAAAATGTTGAATAGTCGGTAGAAGTGGGTTTTAAAGGTAATATTTAAAAACTTTTGATATTACTAAAATAGACCATTTTTCAGCACTTATTTATAGCTCGGAATATATTTATATTTTTAAATGCTCAACACTAATCTTAAGCTCGAGAAAGACTTATATTGGTCGAAATGAATTTTATTATTAAAAACAATTGATTTTGTTAATTTTATAATCATTTTAGATTCTTATTTACAGCTTCAAAAATAATCGAATTTCTATACTCGTACTTTTGGGCCCATTTAAATTCAATCTTTCGGTGCAGGCATTCAGTATTTTCAGTACTTAGTCAATCAACGCTTGGTAAAGTATTTAATGTTGTTGTTGTTGTTCTTGTTGTTGTTGTTGTTGTTGTTCTTGCTATTATTCCCTTGGCCCGTTTGAAAGCGTTGATTGACGCTGCCAAAGGGACATGTCCGATAAAATTTATCCTACTCCACCGGACCTTTCTCACACGGTGGCCTGCTTTTCAGCTTTTCAGCTTTTCAACTTTTCAACTATGACTTTTCAATTTTCGTATTGTTGAGTAAGTGTTGTGTTTCCTTCATTCCATTTTTTTTTTAACTGCCTGCCAGCCTGCCTGCCTGCCTGCCCGCCTGTTCCCTTCAATGCTAGCTGCATTTTCATTTGATTTTCGATGCTGGCTCACACACACACACGCGAACACACACATATATATATACACACGCGCGCGTACACACTTCTTTGATTTTAATTGTATTTCCATATCAGGGGCGGGGCTTGCAGAGCAGCGAGTCACTGACATTCGACTTCGATAATTCAATTGTAGAGCCCCGCCACTGGCTTCCATAAAAGCTGTCAGCGTAGTCTGTTAGGCAACTATGCGGAATGGGGTGTGGGTGCAGGGGCAGCAGAGGGACTGGGACAGAAGCAGGGCCAGTGGCTGAGGGCGTGTAACATCGAATGCCGATTCAATTTTTAAGGTGCCATCAAATAATTGAGTTACGCATTCGCATTTTAAAATGCCCAACTTTTTGATGCCATCGTAGCTCGACGTAGGCAATTTCAACAGCATACCCTAAAAAATCTTCGCAGCCATGTAAAAGTCAGCCATCAATTTGATTGGCGACCGCTCGAGCTGAAATGCAAATTAGCCCAATGATTTTCGGCAGAAAGCAAAACAATCGGAGAAATGGAGAAAAACGTTGCATTTTACGCAAGTTCTATGAAAGCCAGAGAACATTTTCAATAAATAGCATCTCTTAAATGAGTTTCCTTTGTGCCAGCCCCCCCTCGGGGCGGTAATAAAATATAATTTTCGAAAATTTAAATGCATATTGTGATATGCCCAATGCAATTTTAACATGTTACAATTTTAAGCACTGCATGAACTCGTTCTCCCTCCCTTTCCCTCCCTCGGTCGCAAACCGAGTGCGTGCAGTTAAGTTGGCAATTTGTAAATTAATAAACTTTGATTCGAATATTTGTGCATAAACACAAATAAAGTGGTCAACTGGCGCAACGAGCCAGCCTAAATACTGGCGATGGCCAGTGGACGGTGTGGCTATGCAACAAAACCAAAACATTCATTTGACCCCAAATAGAGCAGACTGGCTAAATAATAATAACAAGAACAACAACCAGCAAACAACGATAATGTCAATTATTATTAACACGAAAAGCGCAAACACAGCCCACACACACACACGCGCACACACACACACACACACACACACACACACACACACTCCAGCACACTTGCAATGAGTGTGCGGCTAAACAAAACGCATTGGGAACAATAAGTGGCCACTTTCATGACTTCGCCTATGTGAAATCGAAATTAGTTTTTTCATTAAAAATGGAGCGGAAAGAGTAAAGCAAGCCAGCTTTAAATTAAACCGGTTCGGGTGCAAAATTTGAACTGGCTCCTTGCCACGAACCGTATCCGAAATCAAATTTAGTTGGCCGCTTAAAAAGCGAAACGAAACTTCAGTAGAAATATCCGTAGAATTCTCAGTTTAAAAATATATCAAACACCTAACCTGGGCTTAAGTATGTGTAGCAGGCTTACGCAGCGAGCCTAAAGGCAGGGTGCAGGTTCAAATCACTAACCACTGCCCATGCAAAGATATAAGAAAAGCAAGCAGCACTTCTTACATCTTCTTCAGTTACTTCAACAGAGCAGGCAATTGTTATTTAGGCTGTGGAATATCAGATTTACGCATTTAAGGGGTGCTGGGTTACATAGTTATAATTTTGGTGATTTTTAGCCTTTTAAAGTAAGAGGAATCTTGGTCATGTTCTTGAGTTCTGAAATCATCAAATGCCAGGAATAAGTGGAATATCATATTTACTCAGTGAATCTAAAGGTTGCTGGTTCAAATTGTCATTGCTTATTTTCTTTCTTTGCTTTTGGTTCACAATCCTTCAAGCATCCTTCCTTCGCCATCTTCTTCAGTTACTAAAACAGCTAAGGACTTCAGAGAAGGATCATGTAAAAATAAAACGCCAATCAGAATTTATATGAAATTCGCATTGATCGATTGGCAATAGTCAAATAATTGTCTCTGCAAATATTTGTATACAGTACTCTGGCACACGTTCAACTGCTGGCCAATCAAATAGAGTCTCAAAACGGACTGACTGACACACAGACAGACAGAGAGTGCGACGTGTCGCGACGGACAATTTGACGGTTTACAATTGCAATTCAAATTTCCCAGGCATGTCCCAATGTCATGCACCAGCTATTTCGTGGTCAATGGCGTTGAACAGTCCAAAACGCTGGACCAATGCAATTGCAACAACAATATGACCAATCGAAATAGCGACAACAATAACAACACGAGCAACGGCAACAATAAATACTGAGCGACGGCAACTAAAAATGTAAAAAGCTGTTTGCAAAATCGAAAAACCTTTTCTGGGTTTTTTTTTCTTTTATTTTAAATTGCATTACTTTGTAAAATGTTGTTTTCAGTTCGTTTATATATTGTAATTTAGAATAGAGTTCGGGGCTCTACGCATTCCAAGCGCAATGCCCTGGCAATGCCGCGCCGCTCTCCAGCTCATTTAGTCAGCCTAATTAATAGGCCTTTTACAATATATGTATGTATTCGTGTACGAAACATATTTCTTTGCAGCTGTCACAGACAGCTTTTCCGCCGCCACCTGCCTGCCGGTCCGCGTCTGATATACGAGATGCGATTTGCGATTTGATTTTATTTCGTTGGTAGATTTGCGGCCAGCAGATGCAGTTGTGTTTAATTAAAAGACCACTGCTGACAGTTAACGGCGGCAATGGGCAATGGGCGGTGGGCTTGGGCGTGGGCATGGTCGTGACAAAAGCCCTGCGCTCGGTCACACTCGCAGTCACAGTCAGTTGGTCAGGCAGTCAATCAGAGAGAAAACTAAAATACCATCCACAGGCGGACAATCGGTTTGGTCAAAAATGATTACGCATACGCCATGTTGTACATTGCAGCTGTTGCCGTTCTTGTAGTTGTTGCTGTTGCAGTTATTGCTGTTGTTGCTTTTGTAGGTCTCGTTGCTTGTTGTTCGCTAATTGAATATTTATGCTACGTAATTGTTGTTATTGTTTTGGGCAGCCTTCATGGTTACACTAATACTAAAGTATGTTCAGAATATTGCTCTCGCTCTCACTCTCAGTCTCTCATAGACTCTCTCGCTCTCGCTCTCACTCTCTGTCTTAATCTCTCCCTCTGCCTTCTCTCAGCTTGAATATGCCTGATGAAAAGCGTTCGTTTCTGCATGCCATTTAAAATATTACCATGATTGATCAAGCCTTGATTTCATGCGCATAGCTCAATAAAGTAAGAGCATAACATATGCTAATACAGTCAGACATCTGTAAGACGAACTTAAGGCGGTTGAAAAAAGGCAAATAACTATTCTTAGTATTACAAAATCAAAGCATGTTTTGATAGAAGCTTGACCATAGATTATGGCAATTGTGGGACGAGAAGTGCTCAGTCAGAGTTAAGTTCAACAAAGTTGGCAACTCGTATAGTTAACTGCTTTTGGCCAAAGCACTTGACGTCTAATCACAAGGTAGGTTAAAAAGGTCACAATAGGCATCGGAATCAGACCTTTGGAATCTTCATCAATGTCAGCATATAATTTTTCACAGCTGAAAGGCGTCAAACAGATGCCGCTGCGGGGGTAAGGCATGAGAAATGATGGCGGAAACAGCAGCAGCACGGTCCGTTCCCATTTGACATTTTGGGAGTGTGAAAAGTGAAAAGTGAAAAGTGAGCAGACATCATTAAAATGTTTAAGGAGCAGCCCATATCGGTTTGCTGTTGCATAAGTACACGCAGGCCCGGCACCCTGGCCAGCCCTTTAAGGAGCCCAAATTAAATTTCATTTGCGTTAAAAAGCCATTTTTAATTTGTTTCTCTTTTTTTTTCGCTAGCTCTGTCTCTCTCTCTCTCTCTCTCTCTCTCTCTCTCTCTCTCTCTCTCTCTCTCTCGCACACTCTCTTTTTTGTTCTCTCTCTGCCATTTCTTTCCTCTTCTCTGTGTGTGTGTATATTGTGTATTTCGGCGTCGGTGCTTTTTTCTATACCGTAGTCGGATTCGGAGTCATTAAGTCAGCTTTGTTACGCCTCAATGCCTACGGCATAGCAGACAGAAGCCACCTATCCCTAACCCACCTACCCCTAACCTGCCAGCGCACAGCCATACCTTGCCCCCCCACCCCTCTTACCACCACACACGCTTGCATAGAAATTTACGTTTGTGTTTTTTAAAGTTGCGCGGGCGGCAACAATTAAATAAAAACTGAGCCACAGCAATTTAAGTGAAATTCTCGTGCTTCCACATTTCTATCTCTTTCACAATTTTCTTTTAGTTTTTTCTTTTTCTTTTTCATTACTGGGCCATAATGGAGCAAAATAATTTGGCAACAAAGCGGCCAGTTGGAAAAGAAAAGCAACAAAATGAACGAACAACTCATAATTGCGCGCTAAACGCCATTGGACATTTTTGTGTGTGCTCTGGACCTTAATGAGGAGTCGGCATCCAGCTGGTCAGCAGCTGCAGCTGCCGCGGCCATAAAAATCTCTGCAAGAGCAACAACAAATGTCACTACACAGAAAGAAAAAAAAAATAGTACAACAAAAAAAGTTAATTTATAAGTGTTTTTCAGCAGCGAAAACAACAACGAAAATTGGTAGTTTGTTAAAGTAACTTTGGGCAGGCAGGGAATGCCCTTTGAAAGCGCAACATAAAAACAAATAAGAGCGCCACATACGGGTGGCACCAGCCTGGAGATGCCTCGCATAATGCCTAAGATGCCTTGGCAGGCGCTCGAACTTCCTTTTATAGCTGGATGCACTGGTAGACAATGGCAAATGTATTCTCGAGTAACTTTGATCTTTATATTTCGATCTGGATGGAATCAAGTCTCAAATTGGTTTATGTACCAACCATTGCTTGGGCGAGGAGAAGGGCGTTATTATATAGGAGTTATTATATCTATTGAAAAAGTAAAATTTTCTCTTGATCAGACATTATTAAAATCGATTTTTATCGAAATTATGTTATCCAAACAAAAAAAGACAAGCTTGCTTTGCGTGCTATATGTATATTTAACATTTTAAGACGCAACCTCTTATAATCTCTGAGGTAGTCTACAGATGGAAGACACGGCTAGGTCGATCTAAATCCTCATGCTAATCAAAAATATATCTACTTTATGATTGATTCCGTCTGTAAATGTGTGTAACAACATTTACACAAGACCTTACTTCTCCTTTTCAGCCAATTTTAATGGGTGCAGCCCATAACAAGTCAAGAATTTTAATTTCCTGTTGACTAAAATCAACAAATAATTATTTGAAAATATTTTAATCATAATAAAATATTTAATTATATTTAATTATATTAAATTGAAAATACGAATTTTCATTTAATTTTCGTTAAGAAAATTTAACACACCAAACATGACATAGATGACACATCTTTTCGTCAGAGATAAGTTAAGAAGGGAAAAAACTTGGCTTATTTATTTGAATTTGATTTACCATAGAAAGTATCGAAATATATTAAGATTTTTCTTTTTTAATTTCTTTAGAGCACTTTCGAAATGTGGATCAAGTTTTGCTCATAACTCATCGCCAAGCAATTCTCTGCGTTGCCTGTAGAGCTGCGCTTGAAATTGAAATGGGGACAATGAGGACTTGACAATTGCAGCGCATTAAAATTCTATCAAATATGCAGATGCTTCACAGAGTGCGACAGTTAAGAGAGGGCAAAAATATAATATGAAATACTTTAAGCCAATGGGCAAAATGTTATTTGACTCGACAGACTTTTGTGGTTCATTTAAACTGCGATTAATATGCAGCTAAATAAGTGTAGTAACTAGTTTGATATTGTTAGCATTGAGCTTTTAGCTAACGTAAAACGCTGACATAAGCCCTGCTTGCATTTTTTATGAGCAGCCGGGAAATTGGTTCAACATGAATGCAAGTAATTAAAAACTTTTGTGGAAAATTCAATTTTCGTTATTTTTTTCCCCCTGTACGTGTACGCTCTTTTCAAAGTGACACTGGGAAGAAAAAAAAAGTTAAGTAAAAGGTGCCGGACATGGAGCTGAAGCTGGAGCCGGAGGTGCAACTGGAGCTGTAGCTGCAGCTGGAACTGAAGCTAAGCCTTTGGCAGCTTACAGCTAACTGACAGGCTCTCATCTGCCAGAAATTATGAGCTTGTGTCAACAGCAGCAAAAGCAACAACAAGAGGAACAACAACGATTAGAGGAAGAACAAGCATACATACATATATATATATATATATAGTGACAGAGCGGAGAGAGAGAGAGAGAGAAAAAGAGAGTATTTCTTGCGCATTGTTTTCGCCTCGCCTGTCAACTCTACGCACAAGGGTTGTCGCACATTGCGCATTTGAAAGTAAATAACGTGGGCAGACAGTAGAAAACAGATGAAATAGCCATAGTGCAATAAACCCTTCAAAATATCCCTAACTATATGCCATATATGTGCATGGAATGCAATTAAATGGGCTTTCGAGTAAATTCCATAAAACAAATATTGTAAATTGCATTGTCGAACAATGCCTACACCTTCGCTCGCTCGGAATGTCCAATTGGCCAAATCTATAATTGGTCTCACAGACAGATGCTGAACTTAAGCAGCTTTTGAGTCTCAGATTTGTTTGCCCACCAGGCTGTGTAGAGAGGCTGCAGCCAACAAAACCGGTAAGCCGCAAAGATATAATATGCATATATATATATATATATGTATGTGTGTATAAATATATAAATACATTAATGTATGTTAGCTTGAATGCTGGCAGCAGCAGCAGCAGCAGCAGCAGGCAGCTGGTGGTTAACTGGGCCAGTGGCATCTCACCGGATGGCATTCAGCGTCTTGCCAAATCAAATGGCATTCAGTTTAATGTAGGGTATGTGCACACAGCATTTAGATTGCAATTTACTTAAGTGTTCATTTGTTATTTCCTCATGAGGGATACTTGATCTGCATATACTATTCTAGAAGCTACATGTCAAATTTGATGACTCTAGCCCTTAAAACCGAAGAGATTTGCTCAAAAGCAGGATTTCGATATCGATTTTTACCGATTGTTTAGAAATGCGGCAAGTTATCAATCGATCGATCGGTGGCTAAATAGACTCGGCTACTTACGCTGAGATGGTCGCAGGTGCTTCCTTCTACCTGTTACTTTTGCACCAAAGCATTTCCATTTTGAATGTGTTGACGGTATTAGAAGAAGACTGGCTCGGCATATACTTATATATATGTATATTTGGTGCTGCTATACAAATAATTTCGTTAATTTGTGATCAAGTCAATCATTTGATTCATTAATAATATTAAGGCAGTGCTTACTTAAATCATTCTTAAATTTCTAGTAGTCCTCCCTTTGTGTGCGTGCGTGTGTGTGCTGGCCTTAATGCCCGTTGACTTCTTTGACAAATTTCGTATTGATATCACAACACCACGCCCCGCGCCCCCCTTCCCGCCTCTTACCAAAGGACTAGTTGAAAACGCCTGACATGCTGCACAGTGCAGGGCCAAAGTGCGATAACATTCAGCAGGCGCCTACCTGCTAATTCAATATTCCATTGAAGCCTTTTTTTTAAACCGAAACCCCAATTTAATATAGTGCAAATGGGGTATAATAGCTTTCGGCAAATGTCTGTAACAGAAAAAGGGAACCATTTCTGAGCCTGTTAAGCTCATGTGTCCTTTTCTGTATGTCTATATTGGATATCTGTAATATATATCTGGCTTAGCGTGTAGGTAGTCGTTGAACATACACAGATTAAGTATATTATGCTTTTTTGGTATCTTCCCCTATTCTTGGCAAAAGTTTGAAAACCTTCTGCAACTAAAGACTTGATCTATGGTATATTCTATAATTATGCCCTGAATAGGTCATAATGATCGGACTGTAAATACCGAAGTTATTTCAGAAGGCATTTCCCATAAAGTGAATGTAATGAAGACAGAATGTGTTATGTTGGCCTAAAAGGAAGCCAGATTGTTTGTAAGGGCAACTCGGTGCTGGGTTCAGGGTATCTGGCAGTCGTACATTCTCAACCAGCGCGCGTTTGGCTTGTTTGCAAATTGGAATGGTGAATGCTGATAGCTTGTGCAAATGAATAAATGCAATGCCAAAGCGAATGCCAAAGCCGAAGCCGAAGCCGAAGCCGAAGCCGAAATGCACTCACCAACTGCTGCCATAAATTAAAGTCCAACTTAATTATAAGCATTTAATGCTCTTCCTGTGTGCTATAAAAAATTCGATTAAATATATAAATTTGCGAATTTACTTTGGCTGTTGCAGCATCATGGGGTTTGTCCATGTAAATTCGACTACACAAACACAAACACACACACACACACACGCATAAGGGGTACTCGTGAGAAAAAATCACGGCTCAACTGGCCGGCGTCGCCATTTTGTTGTTTTACAGCCATTTTTTTTGTTCCTTGCTTCTCCGCTTTTCACAAAGCGAGGTCTGTGAAAATTTGAGCAAAATACAGGAATTTGCACATTTCAGCGAGAAAATTGTGCGATTCAATTAATTTGCTTGACGCTGTGTTCTGCTTGATAAATAAATGCATTATGGGCACCAAATGAAATGGCATAAATTAAATGCAACGAAAAACACACACAGCTTGACGCCGGCGGGAGGGGGTGAGGAGAGGCGTGCGCAATGCCACAGGTGCGCGGCGCATACAAATTGCAATTGGCCAGCTATTGAATGTTGTTCCGCAAAACGGAATCGCTAATTAGAATTGTTGTTAAATTGTTGTCGCATCACCGAAAATTGCTTGCGCATTTTATGTGGCAAAAAATTGATACATTTTTCTGGGCCAATTTCTGTTCAGTTTTTCATTTGAATAAATAAAATACTAACAAGCGGGCAAAACAAAGTTGCATAATACAAAAGGTGAACTGAATGATTAACAACGACGCGGCGTCCGGTCGAGCGGTCGAGCGGGCGAGCGGGCGTGCGGGGGCAGCTAGCAAAATCGATTTAATGCCTTTTTGTTCAGATATTTGCCCAGCCAAAGGGAATATATTAAAGCTTTATTCCGTTGAGCAGCAGCAGCAGCATGCGGCATGCGGCATGCGGCATGCGGCATGCAGCATGCGGCTTATAGCATTCTATTGTATTAAAAATGGCAACAAAGTGTAGCAGCGGCAAATAATCGTGATATGAGAGAAAAGCCGCTTTAAGCCCAGTCAAAAAGCAACCATAATAATATTTTATTAACTCAAGCTCAAGGCAAAAAGCACAAGTAAGTGCGTTACGATTGCGTGTGCCCGACGCCGCCATACCCTGTAGTGTAGTGCCTAGCTGTTGGCCCCTACATACATATATTCAATCTTTGTTTTGTTCAATAGTTAAGCTATAACCCACATCGCGCTACTCTATCTATCGTAAATAAATCTACTTTATTATTGTAGGAATCACAAGCAAGTGCGCTTCAGATGCGCTCGACGGCACGATACCCTGTAGTCAGCGCCAGACTGCCCTCACAAAGATACAAGCTATCCTTTATGCAAAAGCTACAAGTCAGTGACTCCAGCTATAACTGACTGCGTGCAACTCTATATTAATTGAATCAGTCGGAAACAAATATTCTTTACCTTTAGAGTAGGAAGCTTCGGCTAACTACTTTATCATATCAATCTTTCTTTTGTGCAACAACTGCGCGCTACTCTATTTTCTTTATATTAATCGAAAATAAATATTCTTTGGTTATTGAGTCTGGAACATGATGGACATTCTTAGTAGAAAGTATCAAAAAACTACTTTATCATACTTGCAGACCTTAGCTCGAAAACTGTGGCTATAAGCTAGGGTATGTACATACAAACATATACATATTCATACATATATGTGTGTGTGTGTGTGTATAAGGCAAAACGGATTACTTTTGGAAGAAGATTATATAAAGCCTTTATTGAAGCGGCTTCAAAAGTGAACAAAATATTAAAATTAAAATTAAATAATTATATGATTAAATTGATGACTGACAATGTTCACATTTTGTAAACTCGTTTTGCAGTTGTATAATAATATAATATAAAATTAATATATATACAAATTACATAAATACATATACACATATTTTTTTATGGACATATTTCCCCAGCGTCATCAATAGTTTTGCAGACAAGGTTTGAAGCATACTTAATTACATTTTTTTCGAAATTCTTATTACGAACTTATTAATTTCATTTTGACAACGAACACGAGTTATTAAGTCGAACAAATTGATATATTTATAAAGGCAGCATAGATATGCCCATGAGTCCGTCACACACGCACACGCACACACACACACACACTCACGCACAGACATACAGCACAGATCCTCTTACATTCCGTATAACTCGAGCTAAAGTTTTGTAGCCCAGTTTTCTGTCGCATCATTAGGACATAGCATATTGTCTGACTGTCAATAGGAAACAGCGCGAATTCAAAAAGATATTTTCTTGTATTCATTTTTGTTGTTGTCGATCGATTCGGTAACTCTATAGGCGCATATGGGCAACAGTTTTTCCATTTGCCATTGTGAGCCCTAATCAAAAGCTCGGCAATGACGTTGATGGCCGCCGTGCTCGCGATGTCTCGTTAGAAATACTAGGTATGCGTGTGTGAGTGTGAGTGTGTGTGTGAGTGTGTGTGTGTGTGTGTGTGTGTGCGTGTGTGTGCAATTAATTATTTAACAAACAATTAACTGTTACTCAGAGACAGCGACAGGCAGTGGAAAGCACAGTTAGAATGCAACATGTAAACGCATATTACGTATACGCCGCATTAAACGTGCCCAGCAAATAAAGTATAAACAGACAGTGAGAAACATCTCCACAGCTCCAGGCCCCTCGCCAACCCCCCCACCCATTACTGTATCGCCATCATTGTGTGTCACATGACAGTTTTATCAACTGCGCTCAAGGTAATTACCAGTTGGAGAAAAAAAAAGGCATTCAACTACCCCGCACAGCAACAGCCGAGTCCATGAATTGTGATTTTGCATTGAACACATGTCATGTCTCCTATAACGATACATCTACGTATATAAATATATATATGGCCGTATATATATGTATAAATATATAAAGGTAGGTAAGCTAAACATTTACAATGCATGAGCAGGAAATCGTTTTGTCTATGATAAACAAGTGTAGAAACAATAAATACATAAGAACTTTGATTATAATACAGCTCGCATTTATTAGCTGTGGCATATATCAAATTACGCTTGTACATATCGAATGGGCCGCATCCATTTTTGCCATCAACAACATGGATGAGGTATGCAAAAGAACTGCGATTTTGCGTTGCGTATACGTCACGTAATCCATAGCTTAATAAAAGTTGAGCACTCATCAAAGGAAAACCTTAGTTTGCCCCAAAAGACGCGCAACAATAAGAATATTTAATTTACTTTATATACCCTACTCTCACTTACAGGGTATACGAACGAGCTGACGCATGTTGGCGCTCAAGAAGAGATAAACAGCGAGCTGTCTGCCTAATAAAATTGCCTAGATGTGTGCTTATAAAGTATGCAAATCCCAGTTAATATCCAAGTGCGTGTTTAAAAATGGGTAAAACGGGTTTAACGGCTGTGTGCAAATGTATTATAAAAGGGGGCAGCAGGAGGTTTGTCTGACTCCGCAAAGTATATATATGTATAAATGCCCTAACAGCACGAGGGGTTGAATCGATGGAGTCCGCTTGTCTGTCTATATCAGAGGCCATCTTTATATATGTTTTCTAGCACTTTTTCAAACCTTTGACTTTACTTTAACTTCACACCTTTAGAATCTTTCAATTCAAGTTAAGTGATGTGTTTTTCTTCATATTTCTGTGTCCATTTGCCCCTTCCCAGTAGACGTCTAGCGCCCAAAAATGAACTTGATCGCCATCATTGAGAGAGGCTGATCATTTGATTGCGTCGATCTCGGGAACTATTAAAGCCAATAATCGACAATTCGCAGCGTTTTTACAATATCGATAAATATCGATAAATATCGATCGACAGACTAAGTTGTTTCAAAGCTTGAAAACCCAGACTTGGCTTGTTTAAAATAATGGACAATTCTCTGCGTTTTCGAATAATCGATTAAAATCGATCAGGTGTTTTTTTTTCAAAGATAGAAAGCAAAGAGTTGGGATATTTAAAACAATCAATAATTCGCTGAGATTTCACAAAATTGATAAATATCGATTGACAGATAAGATTTTGTCGAAGCTAGAAAGCCAAGTAATTTTATTTAAAAGTTAAGGACCTACGCTTTCGCATAGCATATACACATTTGGTTGTCAACACGCCATAGGCTACAGGATATCCATTAGTCGTGCACTGCGGCCTCAAGTACTCGTAATATATAGATGTGCATTTTATTTTTGCACAGCTTGACATTTGACATGAATATAATACTTAGCCATTGCACTGAGCTTAGTTCTGGTCTGTGGCATTGGCAAATCAGGCATTTTACATTTTACATTTTACATTTGACATTGTATATTTCGTTTAGCCAGCTTTCTATAATTAAAATATTATCGAGCCGATCTGGCATTCCATTGTAATAAAGCACAAGCTTTTTCGAAATTCAAATTCAAAATGCAATCAAGGTGCATTCAGTAGATATTATATTGAATTATTTGCACCTTTGCACACGCGCGTCTCTCAATGAATTTGTATGTAAAAAAAAATACCTATGTATATATATATATATATATATATATTGCTTTAACAGTAATCACAGTGCAACAACATTTATTTCGAAATGAAAAGCAGGTTCTTTTCAGCTAAATGCAATGCAGTACAAAAAAAAAAAAAAATTGAAAAAGAAATACAATTGTGCACAACACAATATAAATTCATTATGAAGGTCACCAAAAAAATATCTGAAAGCTAACGTAAATAAAATGCTTCAACAGAATCATCTAATAAGCTTTTCGAATAACACATTTATTTACAAAGAAAAAACATAAACTGCAATACAAACAATATTTTTGTTTGGTTTTGGAATTGGACTCTCGATGGATAATTCAATGCAATCGGATGTGTTGTGTACAAAAAATGATTTAATACTGTGAATAAATAAGTTCTCTCAAAGCGAAACAAAATATGTGCAAATGTGAAAAGGAAAACATAAAGCTATTAGCAAGAATGCGAATCGGGTTGGTGCCAAACTGGTTTGAACCAGGACTTTCACTACTTTATTTACCACTAATCGAACCTTAAACGGGATAAGTTGGTTTCAGAACACCTGAAGCTAGGCCTGAATCGAACCATTCCGTTATTTGACATAAAAAAAATACGGCTTCAATTTCTAGTTAGTTCCAGTTTATAGTTTCCGTATAAGAGTTAATCGCATTAGTGCCGTCTAATCCAATACCAGTCCAGCCAGGTGAGATAAACCAGAATCTACGCCAAGAATCAAGCAACGAGCTCCTTAGGGAAACACTTCCACAAGGCTTAAGTAAAGTATTTCAGCTACCATTTCTAGAAGGAAAAGCCTTGCAGTTCTGTCTTATACAAGATGACCTCAAATTCCGCTGGCATAATGCGTAACCCTCTCAAATGTTGCACAGGCTTACCAATAGAAGTATTATTAGTTAATTTGGAGGGGCCGTTTGCACATTGCGGAGGTGCGCCTGTCCTGACTCCACAGGAGGTTACAAAATGGACGGGATGTCAGATATGGCCGACAAGAACCTATGCGAGCTTGGCAACTAAGCAAATTGCAGCTTGGCAACTTTGAGGGCTGCCGGACCTAGTCGAAATATGTCAAGCACAATCAGCCGAAATGCTCGTGCCCACAATCCTCAACCCGTTATGCGCACGTTTCTCAAGGTGGGCCTAATTTAACCTGAAGTACAGGCTCTGAATGAGCTCATCAGGAAATTTGCAAATATCCTGGAGCAAATGCTCAAAAATGCACGCCCAAATTTGGGATTCGCCCAGCGTTGCCCCCAAAAATAAGACCCATTGGAATATATATGTATGTATATACCACACAGTGGCGACAAAGTGAGCTGACAAGCTGACAATCACCACACTTCTGGCTCATAGCCACCGGCTACAGGGTATCTCCAAAGCGAGTGCTACCCAACATTCCTACAGCATTCGTACTTGTTTTCTCTTGCTGCGTGTGAGTGTGTGCGCGTGCGTGCGTGTGTATATGTGTGTGTATGTGTGTGTATGTGTGTGTAGCACTAGCGGTGCACATGCACTGTGATTATTGTTGTTTTGTTGTTGTTTTTGTTGTTGTTGGTTGGCGGCTGTCGCAGCTTAAAGCGGTGATCGCCGGTGCCAGGCACCGAATGCTGAACGAGAAGCAAAAAACAACAATAACAGAAAGAGAAAAAAAAAAACGAAAAACAGCAATAACAACAACAAATACACATATACAACGCGCGCACACAAAGAGGCAATAAAGAAACGCCGACAACAACAACGAGAAAATATTGTTTATATCAAGCGAACAGCAACAGCAACAGCAACAACAACAACAACAATGAAACGATATACAGCAAGAAAATACCTTGCCGATCAAGCGAGCAGCTACAGCACGAGACAACGGAAAGGGAACGAAGGAAAACAGAGAGAACGAGAGAGCGAGCGAAAGGGAGAGCGAGTCGTGCCAGAGAGAAACATGTGACCGAGCCAATGCTGTGGTTGAGACGAAACGACAAATCGACAGACCGACCAGTCGACCTATGGATGTTATTACCGGCATCGCACGCCTTCCGAGCAGCCAGCCCCCTGCAACCTTCCTCCTTAACCCAACGCCACAAGCACATCATCAACGAACCGAATCGTTGCTACAAACAGCGACTAACGATACGCAACGCAAATGGAGACGAAACAAACAAACAAACAAACAGCAGCAGCAGCAACAACAACAACAACAATAACAAAAATAACAACCGGCCGGCTAGCCTCAGCCAAGCATTGGGCGTCGGGTGTAGGGGCAACGATTTGCGTGGGGGGACAGGCGGCGGGCAAGCCAGCCAGCCAGCCAAGCCAGCCAAGCGCAAAGCTCAACGTCGCTGCTGACGTTAACAGTGATGTCAACAGCGACTGTGACTGTGACTGCGATGGCGACTGCGGCTGCAGCAGCAACAGCAGCGCTGCCCCAAAGTGAGCGGCATGTGGATGCCAACTTGTTATATATGTGTGTGTGTGTGTGTGTGTGTGTGTGCGTGGAACTTGCTACAAGTTGCTGTTGGAAATGCAGTTAAAACTGGTTACGGCCGCCTCGTCGCACTGTAATTTGCGACGCTGTTGACACAGGTAATCTAATAGGCAAAGCTACTCAGCCTCTGCCTCAGACTGTGACTCTTAGCCAGGCGCCCGCTGTTATTGTTGTTGTTGTTGTTGTCACTTACCACTGCCACGTTTTAGTTGCAATTGCAGTTTCACTCGGACCACGCAATTTTTTATTTTTTTTCTCATTGATTCTTTTCTTTTTTTCGTTTCTTCTGTTTAGGGATTTCGGGACATAACATTGAACTGTTATGCCAGTTTTGTTTAACATTATTCGGAGAACATCGAAATGTTATTAACATGAGGGCTGCACAATTCAAACCTATTCAGTTGGAGAGCCCGGCTTAGCGCATCTATTGCCCCCGTTTTGGTTCAGAACTGTTGGGCAACCGTCTTTGTCTGAGAAGCGCTTCATATTGGAGACTGTATTGCAAAACTCACAAAAACGAGCATCTCTTGGGCGGTTTGAACCAGCGGTTATGAACTATGTTACGTGTACGATGAGTGTGGCACACAGAACTCCTCGAGATTTTACCTTTGTTTGGCTGCAAAATGTAGCTGCCATTTGCTGCATCCTTACAAGTTTTGACAGCTCTGCTCCCGACAGCTGGTTGCATGTGCCTCTGTCTCCCTGGATGCCACTTATAATTTTGCCCATTCGCTTCACTTCATCTTTAAGAACTACTGTGACCATGGGCTCAACATGAGACGTGAATGCTGCCGCCTGCGTCCCTGTGGGTGTGTGCGTGTGTCTGTGTGTGCGTGTGTATGAGTAGCATGCAACCGCAGCGAAAGCTGCGCTCAAAGCTCTCATAAAAGTTGTTGGCTCGGTCAAAGTATTAGCAAAGTTATTTGCCCGCAACGGGCGAGTGAAGAAGGCAACACACGCACACATGCGCAGACACACACAAACACACACACACACACACACACGCACACATACACACACTGCAATTAACTTTGCGGTCACCAGCCAAAGCAGCCCACAACCACCCACTGGCCGTTGCCTTTGTGTCTCTCTGCGTTTGTGTTTGTGATGAAGAAGAAGCAGTAAAAGTAACAGCAATGGCGTCGACTTCTACTGATGCTGCTGCTGCTGCGGTTGTTTCTGCAATTGCAATTGCTGCTGCTGCTGTTGCTGCTGCTGCTGGCATCGACAGCGACGTGGATTAAAGGCCAAACGACAACCAGAAGAGCATTCAAGTAGTACCTGGCACTAAAGAGCATATATGCATATATGCATACATACACATATGAATGTGTGAATGTACATTAGGTATGTATGTGCATACATAAATACATCTGCATATTCATATATTAAGTGCCCAGCAATTATGTGTGTATGTATGTGTCAACGCTTCCCGCCCACAAATTAGTCTAATTTCCCACTTCAACAAAGCGTGTCGAACTTTCTTAAACCTCAAGACTGACTAAATAACTGGCTGACTGAATGAATGATTGACTTACAGACTGACTGACTGCACCATTTAATGACTGAATGGCTGACTGAATGAATGATTGACTTACGGACTGAATTACTTAATCATCGAATGACTGCCTGACTGACGGAATAAATAACTGTTGATTGAATAAATTATTGACTGACTTAATGAATGACTGACTGACGGACTCAATTACAGACTGACTGACGGACTGATTGATTAAATGACTAACAGTTGAATAAAAAAATTATTGACTGACTGATTGAATAATTGAATGACTGACTGGGTGACCGACTGGATGACTAACTTGCTAAATGCTTACCAAACGAATGATTGACTAACTAACTAAATGAATGACTGACTGGCTGCTGGCTGAATGAATGAATGATTGACTGACTGAATCATTAACAGACTGACTGAATCATTGACTGACCGACTGAATGACTGACTGATTGAATGAGTGACTGACTGCTGTCAGAATGAATGATTGACAGACAATCTAAATGAATGAATGACTGACTGACTGCAAGAGATACGAGATCTGGAGC